>JARHVA010001444.1:2057500-2345000 GCA_037957365.1 Torreya grandis
ATCTTCTTAGGGTAAATCACTTATTGATGTACTATAATAAAAAAAGTGAGAGAATGCTTCTTATGGATAAAAACATGTGTGTTTCAAATTTGTCTTTAGGTACGTGGAAATTAAAATATGTATATAATGTTATCTATGGATTGATTATTATGGAAACACCTCTCACACTATGACTCAAGAAAAACTAAAGACCACTATGCCCAAAATGATAGCTCTTATGAGTTTTAAAATTTTCTATAACATAGTTTCTAAGAAAATAATGAAAAAGAAATTGAAAAATCAAATCGGAAAGCAAAGTCTTTAAAAAGTATTCAAATATCAACAATGTTCAACAATGATGATTTTTACAAGTCATTAAATACATAAACTATTTTTTACGAAAAATACCATGAAGAGATATACTTAGTTTGAAAATAATTTTTTTTATTGATATGATTTCATGATAATGAAAATTAATGAAAAACATGATTTTATAGGTTCATGAATACGTACATGATCATAAACATAATCTAGACAATTTGACTAAAAGTGTATAGTGGTGCAATACATAAAATTTAATTTAGTATGGACTTGTCCTAGTTGAATGATAGTAAATGACATAGAAAGTAGATCTAGGCACAACTATTGTAGGAATAATTTAGTGTAGTTTGATAGCTTTCATTGAATGGGAGCTTATATTGGTTGAATGTGTTAAATAATTAGTGGTTTTGGAAGATAATTAATATGATAAATTGAACTTAGGGTTTATCTACTCATAAATCACTATTTTTATTCCCTTGTGTTTGAAACCCTTAGAGCATATTGATAGATTTGAAAGTTTCAAGAATTAGAGGGTAGTGTAATGGTTTGAGATTACCTGCATTATGCTCATGATGATTTACCATTGCCTATGTATTCAATAATCCAAAGAGGTAAATCAATCCCATGTAGTTCTCCCACTTAGAATGCATGTGAAATTATTCTTATTTGACTATATATATATACAGCTATAAAAGATATTTGAAAATTGAAAATAATAGTTCCTAACTAATTCTATGTCTACTCCGTGATAGAGTTACATATGCTTGAGAGTGGTGAATTTCAAGTGGTGATAATGAGTGACTCTTAGCATATATTTATAGGCAAACTTTTTGAAATTTTGATTTATCTAACCATGCAAAATGTGGTAGAAGAACATAAAAGGATGTTTTAAATTTTATAATCTAGTTATTATTTGACTTGAGATGTAGTTGGCCTAAGTAGAGAGGAGTGTAGTGCTCTATTTTCCACCTAGTGTGAACTTGTCTTGAAGGATGGTATATAAATTTCCATTATTGGAGATAATCTGAAGGTACTTTAAAGTATCTCCAAAATTTTACATTAAGAGTTTTATGTGTTTTAATGTGAAATAGGTCTATCATTAAATTAAAAAAAATATACAAATAAAACATTAGAATGTAATAAAGTAATATTCAAATTAGAGAAATTTATAATAATTTATTCGATAACCACCTATCCAAGAATACGTAATAAATATAAAAAATATTGTATAACCAAGGCATATCTTATTTAGTGTTATATATTGATTTATAAGAATGGATTAGATTTGTCTCAGACTAGTGAATAAAGCTTGTGTTATGTTTATTCTATGTTTTGTATATTTTTGTCACCTAGACACTACCATTACATTAATACACTATAGTTGACACAAGCGTCCAAATTTGACACAAATGTCCATCCCTTAATATCCACTAAACTTGATCTAAACTTTAACTAAAGTTGTGATACCACCTATAGCTATATTTTATCCTTATGAAAATATATAATTATGTGTGAAATAATCTCAATGAGAAAAACCACAACTCTTTTTTCCTTTGGCCTCCTTAAACTTGGTAAAAATGGGTTAGGACATGAGTTGAGCCAACCCTATCAACCAAGTTATTTTTTAAGTGTTTCCTTAAAATCCATATATTATGAAGAGGGCCTCAGACTCATAGGTAGTTATCCCTCTTAATTATGTGTAAAGGTGACTATGCAACAATATGCTCTTTCTCTTATTATAACCCTTGGTATAAGCAATGTGAATGCAAATTAACTTTTTAAATACCTCAAAGTTACTATAATGCAATTGAATAGATTCTGAATGACATAAAGTATGTGTTAATTGAGAAAATTTCTTGGTTAGTCCCCTAAACTATACCATTTCCTTTGTATATATAATGAACCCTTTTTATTTTGAATTAGAACCTAGTGGCATGTAAAAATTTTGACAATAGAATAAACATACATGACCTAACAAATGGTCATGAAATAAAAAGTACACAAAATTACTGAAATATAAGACTTTACACTACCAATGATTTTGGACACTACCATCAATGCTATTTTCTTGATATGTTGGTAATGTCTAAGAGCTAAAGATTTAGAAATGATCATAACATGGGAAATGATTGATCAACTACACTAGAAAATTAGATATTAGATTATCAAAAATATATAGATGATTAGATCAAAGGAATAAAAGGGACATGAACCAGAAGGGTTCATGTAATACCACACTAGTATATTCATAACACTCTACCAAAATATCTATACTTTCAGAAAAATGTAACTATGCTTGTACAAAATATGGATATCTATGTTTGACCACCCTTTAATCTAGTAATACATGAAAATGAAATTACTAGTTTCAAGGAAATAAAATGTGTACCTCAGTGTGTATGACACACCTTGTCTTTTTTTGAGATATGTTTAAACTTATTATTTAAATATTACCTATAATTAAACACAAGTAAAAATATAATCAATTTATACAATCTAAAAATGAGAATTAATATAAAATATCTACATAAAATAAAAAGCATGGATAGAATACACCTATGTATGTGATGTATCATGATACTATTGGGATGTCAGTTCTACAATAGAAACTTGAAAAGTAGAAAGGGACATGAGTCCCCATCCATCTTCTATCCAGGAAAATGAGTGTGTACACAAATGGTCATATGAGTTGTACTTTTGAGGTGCCTTATATAGAGAAGGTAGAGTTGGGAGGTGATCATGACCCAAAGCTAGTATAAAGAGAGTGTTATTCAATCATTGGAAATATTATATCCCAATAAGTATAACTCAAGAGTAAACTTATGTATAGTTTTATGTAGGTTGAGTTATTTCATCAACTCACCCTATAATTTTTGTGAGATTCAATGATTTAATCACTCTAATATATGAATCTTATGATGTTAAATGATTTAAATAAATTCAACCTCTAAAATTAACCAACTACCATAAAAGAAAAGTAGCAGTAACAATACATCATGGTGTAATCAATATGTCCTAGTGAGTAGTATGCCATGACCCTAAGTTACTTGCATCTAATTAATTATACTAATATAGTTTAGTTCCAAACTATTTGAGTCATATTTTGTTACTCTATTTTGATATTAAAGTTTATTGATCTACACTGATACATTTTCATTACAATTGTTGAGACAATTATGGATTACATTTCATTATAGAATTTGATATTATTTCTCAATCTATACTGGTTCATTATTCAATTGGATGTATTAGTTAAATGTTGTTATTTTATTTTTTATACTTATATGTATAGATGTTGTTGATAGTCTATTTTTTGACTATAAATACAAGTGCTTGAGCTAGGTTGTGATCGCAACCAAGCAAATGGGAAACATGGATAAATAAATGAATAAAAAATAGTGAAATAAAACATAAAGTAAAGCTTTGACATTAATGATTTAGTCATTATGTTTTTTATTATTTGACTTTTGTGTGTTATCATTTTATGATCAATTTCATTAATAGTTGATTTGAGTAATTTTTTAATTTTGTTCAAACATTTATTTATTTGATACTATAATTTGCAAGACAATGATTGTTTAAGTCTAATTAATTTATGACTGTTGTCTTCTTATTAATTTTATGATTTCCATCAATTTGGTGTTGTGTATTTTTTTCATGAACTCCTTACTCATCAAATTCAATAGTCTAATCAGTCATGTAATTATTTATGTCAATAGTGGTTCCAATCTTAATCATCTTTCTCCATTTCATTTTTGATCTTTGAGATTCAATGATTTTTTATTTTTTATTAAAAGATGTGACTTAATGATTTCAAAATGACCCTATACAATTCTAGACTTATATTGAAGCATCTTAAAATGGTGTGTTTTATTAATTTTGGCATGATGGTTTGCATTGTTTAAAAAGACCTTGATTTACAAACTTTTCTTATTTGATTTGCATGTGATTAAGTCATTATTTGATATTGGGGACTTAGGTTAGGATATCGAACCACATAAGGATCATGGTAATTAGTTTGGTGTGTTTTTGTTGAAGAAAATGACTTAGGGGTCATGAAATTGGATTGCATTACCATGAAATAGGGTTGAAAGACATTGATTGGTTTTTAGGGTTTATTACATTCATTTTAGGAATTTAGTCTCTGAGATTTAGAACATTTGGGAAAAACTACCAAATTTTTTTGCATGGTGACCAAGGGGAATGTGAGTCAGCTCTACATAAGGAATTTCAGGGACTAGAATTGTAGTTGTAATCATTAATGTTGACAACCATATAGGGACTATGGAGAGTTATCTATGATTTTTTTTAATTAAAAAACTAGTTTTGTGAAAACATATATGAAATTTTTGTGCTTGGAGATGGGAAGATTGGGAAAACTATTGTGGTCAGCTTTTATCAACCAAGTAATGTATTTCAAATTTTAAGCTTATTTTTAGAAATATAGCTAACTGACAAGAATTAGGGATTTAGTTGAAAACTTAATCATTAATTTTTATTTAAGATGAAATCTTAATTAGGGCCATCATGTTGGTTTTATGTTATTATTGGTGGATCAGTTGAGCACCTATAATGTTTTTTTAGGTTATTGATAACATTTGTTTTTGGTTTAAAATGATAGTGTGTGAGTGTTATCATTATGTTTTAATGTGTTTCTCACATTGAGGTTATGGATTTAAACAACCATTATTTTATTTGGACTGTGAAGTCATTGTGTTTTTTTGATATCATGAGGAAATGTGTTTATGGAAGAGCAAATTCAAAACTCTTATTGGTTTATTAAAGTTGACCATGTGTAATTATTTTATTATTATTATAGTCAGTTTTTTATTAATGTTTGGATTTGACCTTTTATGGAGTCAAATATTCTATTGGGTTTGAGTAGAAGCCATTATATACTTATATATAGCAATTGTGTGTTTTATTATGTTATGGCTAGATTTAGTTTTATTGATGGGCTAGGTATAAAATAAAAGCCATACAAATTTATGGAGACTGAATTAGTTTTTTTTTGGTGGCTCACATTTATTTTGATTAAATTTATGATTGTTTTAAGAGAGTTGTATGGCTCGGCTATGAAAAAATAAAACTAGGGTTTGACTCAGTTTATTATTTTTAAAAAACCTAATTAGGTAAAGTCAGGGTTAAGAAAATATAGTAGAGGAAAATATAAAAGGTAAAAAGCTAGTTGATTGTTTCAAACCATAAATATTATGGGGTATAAGGATCATAAGGATTCCCCATAGGGGCTTGAAATAATTGTTAGGGGTTTTGGGAATAATATATTATTGTTTTCATTTTACTTGTTTGAATTTTTATGAATCTTTAAAGTTATAATTATCTTACCAAGGGTTATCAAATAATGTTGAATTATTAAACTAATTCTGGAACTAATAATTAGAATGATTGTCATTCATGGTTACATTGACCTATTTAAAGTAATTAATATGTTGAGTATTTAATTATTTTGATTCTGTAAATATTTTCAATTAAAATTTTGAGTTAATATTATGCTAAGTAAAGTCAATTTTTGCCAAGAATGTGATTTGAAGCTATATTTATGTTCTATTTTAAATTGGTTGAGTTGTTATATTTTTTTTACGAGTTGTATTTGAACTCATAAATGTCTATTAAATTATTATGTGAACATGACTATGAGAACACATATTTTTGATCAATATTATATTTTGAAAAAGAATATGGCCCAGAAATAGAAAAGCTTGGAAATATAGTTGTAGTCATAATCAGGTACCAAGTTAATGAATCTCGGTGGGTTGGTTTACATGTTTCATTTTCTTTCATTGGTCATTTGTTAGTACATTTTAAATCTTGATTATTTTATAATCCTTCCTCCATCAATTATATGTTTTCCTAATCTGTATCCAAATGATAGTTGGGGTTGTCTAGGGATACTTATGGTTGGGCTCAATGGGATTGGCAAGGCAATACTAGATTTATTAGATTATGTGCAATAGTTGGATTCTTTTATTTTAATTACAAGTTAATTCAGTTAATTAAAAATTATTTAAAATTATTATTGCTGAATTTTGTGTTAATTGTCATATTTTATTTAATTAAAAATGATGTAACATGACATGTATATTGATTCATGAAATTATTATAGCTAGTCATTGGATTATTTGAATAATATGACATTACTAAATTGTTATGAATTTAATATTTGATCATGATTAATAATTTGGAATAAATAGTTTAAATGTTGATTTGAATGCTATAGCATTTTTAGTGGTGATTTAATCATGTGTTTATAAAACATTGGTATAGTAATTTAAAAGATAATTGGATATTAAATTATACAATTATTAGTGTTTAAATCACATATAAACTCTATTATTATTATGGTTTGATTCATTATTTAATAGAGAGACATAATTTTAGATATGTTAAAATTACTTATATGAGTCTATAGAATCATAAACTTACTTAAGCCAGGTAACAATTTGAATATCTTTACTTTTATCTATTATTTTGGGTGAGGTTAAAAGTTGTAATCATATAAAATTATTTGATCCTTATATGTTGTGAAATTTATTAATTTTATGGATGCATGAATGAAAGTATTGACACTTCATTAATGTATGGACTGTAACCTCAACATTGGTTAGATTAAATATTGATAACTAGATTGGTGAATGTTGATGCACCTAGATATATCAGTAGGTTCATATAGTGTTTAATAAACACTTCTCATTTATAGATTCATATAATCCATTGCATGAGTTAATAGTTGTGATAATCCTATTTTTCATGGTGAAATAGAGGTAGAACATGTTGATTGTTTCACATATTTATATTAGTTGGTAGTTGGGAGCCACCGTGGCTCAATAGTTAATCTTTGATTTTGGAGATGATCTATGCTATTTAAAGTGAATTATTCTTAAACATATGCCTAAATCTAAATCAAGATGAGTATTCATAATGAATCTAATTTAAGGTGAATTTATAAATAAGGAGAACAAAAAGAAGGGTAGGGTAGAAAAGAGAAGTGTTGTTGATTTTTATTTCAAACATTATGACAAAGTTCTAATTTCATTTAAACATGCATTTGACCAATGTGCAACATGAAATATCATAAGATAAAATACTACCACACATTAAGAAAACATATAAGGAAAGTATGAAAAGATGAAAATAAGAATAATATTTACTTTAAGAATTTTAACCCTGCAAGCAAATAGCATTAGCCTAGATGTAAGAAGATTAAAGAATGTGAAGTAAAACTAATAACTTTAAAATAATCTAGCATTAGCAAAAATTATCAACTCTGCATTAAAATATGCACTTTAAAAATTCATAAGGACCATTCATATTTGAAGATGAGACCATATAAATAAGAGAGATACCATAATAGCAATTCAAACAAGTAAAACATGGACAAACTTTGTAGAACTCCTTATATTAATTTTCTCAAAAGTTACAACTAGTTTTTGGCTCCAAAAACTCTTTCCTCTTTACAATGGATAATACATATTTATATAGACCTTTCATGAGGTATTCCAATCATTCCTTGTAAACATGCAATTAGATAAGTATCATAGATAGGTATTTCTTTACCAATGGTAATAGAACTCATGACCCTGTTTAACTATGACTAACCTAATATAACTGTGTGTTACATGTTGCACATGCCTTTATAGAATATAATATTCCTATGAAAGGATTTAAAGGGTTTTTAACTTAAAATAATATACTATGTAAACTTAATTGACCTTTGAGATGCCTCTGTAATTACAACCTTCTCTTATTTTATTTTAGGATCTTCATTTTTATATTCACTATTAAGATTAAGTCTAAAATAGATGTGTTCACATTTCTGATCTTCATTGGTTTAGGAATCTAATGTGTCAATTTAATGTGGAAATGACATGTCATTCTATCCATTTTATCCTAAAATGTGACCATTACCCCTAAGACATGTGTTAACACCTCATTGGGTATGTATCTTTAAAAACCCTACCTAGAACTCGTATCATCAGATCCTCATCTGCATGATGGAACATGAGTATACAACTTGGTAGTTCCATAGGCTCTCTGAGTACCTTATGATTATACATTGTAACTCAAATTCATTTATCCCACATGGAGGCTTTTTTCTTGTTTAGGTACCTTTTAAAAGTCTCCATTGATCTTGTATCATTGATCCTGATTGCATGGATCAATGCAGTTCATTCATCTCGATTTGAGAATTCAAATGCTATTGGATTATTTTTATGTTCCCTATGGTTATTAAACTTATCAATTTTTCATTCACTTTGAGCTTTGTCAAAATTTTGACATTGATATCACACCATTGATCTCATTTATAAATATCAATCATGTTTTGTCGATCTTGATCTATTTAATTATGCCTCCTAGTTTATGGATCATTAATCAAAATGTGTATGTTCATACACTTAACATCAATATTTTAAAGATTATAAACCTTTAATTTGTGGCTTAAGGATATTCCATATGTCATATTCATGTTCATTCCCAAGGATTTTGACTTTTCATCCTTCATCACATACTATCAGATCTTATTTCATTAGATCAATGTGCTCCATCATATCTCAATTTGAGGCATGGAATGTCATTGAATACTCATTTTTATTTTACTAAGACTGTGAAACTTCTCACCTAATTTCTTTCCTTGGGGTATTTTAAAACTTTTACTTGGCATGCACTCTTGATCAAAATGTGTACAAGAGGTCATGTACCATTGATCATCGAAAGATGGTCAAACTTTAGCTTAGGGTCAGGGATTAAATTTTTAACTTTAATCTCACACCATTAGATCTCCATCATCCAATTAAATGCATGTCATCGATTAAGGCTCTTGAATTTTTGAATTTATACGTATTGCTACATCTTGATCACTTAAGCAAATGTAGATCATTGATCCTATGGATAATAAAATAATTAATTTAGAACTTGGGTAATATAAAGAACTTAGGGTAAAGTATTAAGACTAAGGTTTTTATTCATGATAATAAACATAAATTAAGACCTTATGATTAAATCTTAAGATAAGTTTAGAACATAATAAAGGGGACCATGTGATTAGATAGACCATGCTAATTAATAAAATAGGTGAAGGGGACATGGGACATAAAGGTCACCAAGCATAATATTTTTAGACTAAGGTTTGGTCATGTTGAAAAACATGACTAAGCCTTAAGATAAAAATTAAGTTAAGTCTATGGTTCAATTAATTGTTCCTACACAAATTTGAATTTACTTTAAAATGGACCTAGGTTAAACATCAAACTAAGGTTTTAACATGACTTAAAATAGATCCAATTAATATTTAATAGACAAAAGGCTAGAAAAAGATAGATATAAAATTAAAGCACAAAAACCTGAGCATGTGCATTCACAAATGAGATTACATTAAACCTGCAATATAAAAACATAGTCAACAATCATTACCAACATTAGAAGGGGCAAAATCATGATGTCTTGAAAACATGTCAATTAATGCAAGTGAGAACTAGGTTTGGATGATATTCAAATAAGGACAATGTGAAAACATACTAGTGGTACTTTGAACAAGTGATTTTCAATTTTAAGGTAAAAATTTGCATAATTTAAAATAAGGGTCCCCTTTTTCAAAAATGGGGGTATGTTGACCTCAATAAGTGGTGACTTCTAGGGGAAACATAGAAATATGTTAGAATTTAGAGACTCTAGTTTAGACTAATAGCTAATCTACTTATTCCACTTGATCAGATACCAATGTTAAGATCAATTCATGATTAAAACAAGTCTTACAAATTTAGAATTAGGCTCAAACAACAAAACTTACTCGTATTATTTGTGTGCTTTGATTCCACTTATTGTTTGCCATGGGATTTAGGGAACTTCTATATTTATGACCTTGACCATTAACACTAAGTTATAGCATATTTAGATGTTCATTAAGAACCATGATTTGTATATGGAAGGTTTGATAATTCCTCTGATACCAACTAGGTGTCCATATCCATAATAGAGATACCTTTGGATCCACTCAAGGCATTTCTCTACTAGCATATAGGCTTCTATAGCCCCAATGGATATTAAAATAATCACATTTTCTTATAAAGCTCTTGAATTTTACAATAAGGCTCTTATTTTTATATTTTTCAAATAATTTTTGACTCTCTATCAAAATTTGGGAACCAAGTTAGCTAGGTTTTGGTATTTGGTCAAGTGTTTTGATCTTTAGATAATCATCTTTGGTTTCAAAATTTGTCCTAGACAATAATATTTATTAAGTGCAAACATGAATATGTTTTAATAATCCAAGATTTCATCTCACATGTGCAATCCTTCTTAGAATCAACCTTAGATCAGAACAAGATATAAGATCTCAATTAATAATTAACCTATCCATTAGTATTTGCTTGTTTCTCTAAACTATAATATAAAGCTCAAATTTCAACAATCCATGATCAACCAATGTTGAGAAGTCATACCTACATTTTTGAACTATGGAGTTCTTGAATAATTAGGTGAACTTTGAGCTGAAGGTGTCCAAAAGGACTTATTGAAATCAAGGGAAAAAGCATAAAAATCAAATACATGAAACAAACAAATAATAAGCAAATAGGGATAGGAAGGAAAGAAACTAAACTAATCCCTATGCTAACTCCATAAATAACATACCTCCAAGATCAAATGGAAACATATGTATCCTACCATATAATCTTGAATCATGATTGATTTCATTTAATGTAATCTTATTGTGGATAGGAGTACTTGTATGCTTGTGTCTTCTATATGATGTAGCTTAGTTTCTGACCTCCATTCTCAAGTGTATGGATTGAAGATATGGATCCAATATCCAATAATATTCTTCCCAAATTATTCTTTCTTACATCAGGAGTGTTAGCTCTACTTCATTCAAATATTTATAATGATTTGTGTCATTCACCTTTTATGGTTGGATCATGAACTTAGCTGGTATGCTTGGATTGATGTCTTCATTAGGCTCTAACTCATCTTAAAAGGCCTATTTATCATGATCAACTAAAAGGGCATGAATTTAATTTTCAACCTTACCATTTAAATTAGGTTGATCACCTACTTCTAACCTTTTGAAGGTGTCATATGGAAATTTTTGATCTATTACACTTACTCCATCTTCATCATCTATGAAGAAAGGCATCTATTCTATCCAATTAATTCCCACCTCATCTTACTTTAGGATCTCTAGAATGACATTATTGTCTTGGAATACCTCAATTTATTTTAAAAAAACCTAGTATAAATTTTTCCATTGCTCAGCTTCTTCAAAGATATCTTAAATTTTGGTAATGACCTCATATGAATTGTACTCATAGCTATCTTATGAAGAGACATGAGCTTGCATCTGATCTTGTTCATGGGGTTTCTCATCTTGAACAATTTTCCTTCTTCTAGAGAATATTTAGGTTCAGTTTCTTCTTTGAATGGAAAATCAAAAGCCTTTGCCATAAATTATTTAGATGTCTTATCAAATTGAGATGTCCCTTCAACATTGTCTTGATTAAACACAGGTTCATATGTATCCATTTCATTTTGATACACTTAAAAGACATTATAATGATTAGATAAACCTATATCATGAAGATTCATTTTTTTTCACATTCTTAGATGACCTATTATTTCTATTATCATGAAACCTATTGGTAGTCCTATTGAAACTTTGAGAAGCATAGTTTTTGTTGGGGTTTTTCCCAGTAATTCCCACTTGATTTTACAATTGAATAAAATTAGTGCTCAAATTTTGAGCCATCTTAAGTATGGATTCATTATAATTCTTTTGTGCTTCTAATTTATGAACTTGATTGTTATTACTAGTGGGAACTAAATATCTCTGTCCTTGTGGATGAAATCCATTTGTAGCATTGTTCAATAACCCCAAATTTTGGGTAGGATGGGCATGATTTAAGGGCAATTATTTTAAGACTGATGTCTTATTTAAGGCAAGCACATTCTGATTGGCATCAGGAATGATATTTAGTGCTTGGAAATTGGTGTTGATATTTAGGATAGTATATGCAAGCTAACCTTGAGGTTGCATTTGATCATTGATTATTACCACTTTAACATAGGCCAAGGTTAAGGTGTTTATGACTCCAATAGACCTTTTTAGAAACACAAAATTCATGGTATACAAATCATCTATGTAAATATCTAAGGATAAAGACTCATTATGTCTAGAAGGAGCTATGGTTATACTAAACATCTTAAATAATATGGCATTAAAGCCCCTTATGTGTTCATTGGGATCTATTCTAACTATGGTGAGCTATTGGTACAAGACATAAGGATTGATGATTTTTCCAAATTGGTCAATGAGGTAATGATTAAGGTTATTGTAATTGATAATGTATTTCTTAGGTAGGCTAAGTAAACATTCATATGCAACATCTTTGAAACTAAATGGAAATAATATACATGCTACATCTTCATGAACTACATTCATAAGTCTCAAAGCATCCTTAAAGCTTTTAACATGTTCTTTAGCTATGACAACATTATTAAGACTAAAATAAGGCAAGTACCTATTAGGATTTCTTTGTAAGTCATGTACCTAGCTAGGCACATTGATAGAAGATCCACCTAACCAAGACATACCTTGATGAGGATCTCACTTGTGGTGGTTCTAGCATGTAAAGTCTTTGAACCCTATTTGACATATGATGTGTAAATCTTATCTTTATAAATAAAAATTATTGGATTTTCACTTTTAAGCAAAATTTGCACAAATATATATAAATAACCACAAATAACATCAATTTCTAACTTGATTAGCTCAAAAATATGTCTAAATAGGTAAATATGATTGATCTTTACACATTTATGTTCAAATAAACTCAAATTTGTGAAGGATCTATCAATATTTGAAAAAAATAGCTATTATCAACCTCAAACTTGTCAGATTCATCAAGCTATATTTACCATACTTACTCTTGGATCTTCAAACAATATCTATCTTTGTCTAAATAAGCATAAAGACTGGTTTAAAACCATTAAGATCAATGATATTTACACAAATATGATAAAAGAAACACAAATACACAAAGAATCAATTGATATTTGAACAAAATTTACTAAAATTAACAAAGATATTTCAAATTTATAAAGCTTTATCTTAATCCCTCCTTCTGGTACTAATTTGTCCCCTGTTGATACACTTAGATGTATAAGCAGGTTCATATAGTGTTTAATAAACAATTCTCATTTATGGATTCGTAGGATCCATTATATTAGTTTTTGGTTGTGATAATGTTATTATCCTTGGTGGAATATAAGTAAAATAGGTTGATTTTTCACAAATTTATATTAGTTGGTGATTGGGAGCCACCCTGGCTGAATAGGTAATATTTGATTTTAGAGATGATCTATGATATTTAGAGTGAATTATACTTAAACCTAAGTATAAATATAAACCAATATGAGTATTAATAATGAAGCTAATATAAGGTGAATTGATAAAAAAATAGTAAAAAGAAGGGTAGGGTAGAAAAGAGAAGTGTTGATCTTTATTTCAAACATTATGATAAAATTCCAATTTCATCTGAACATGCATTTAACCAATGTGCAACATGAACTAGCATAAGCTCAAATCCTACCACACATTAGGAAAAAATCTAAGGAAAGTATGAAAAGATGAAAATAAGGACAATATTTACTTTAAATATTTTACCCCTGTAAGCAAATAGCATTAGCCCAAATGCAAGAAGAGTAAAGAAAGTGAAGTAAACCTAGAAACTTTCAACTAATCTAGAATTATCACAAATTAGAAACTTTTCATTAAAATATGCACACTAAAAATTCATACGGACCATTCAAATTTGAATATGAGACTATGCAAATGAGAGAAAAACAATAATAACAATTCACATAAGCAAAAAATGGACAAACTTTGTAGAACTCCTTGCCTATATTAATTTTTTCAAAAGTTACAAATATCTTTTGGCTCTAAAAACTCTCTCCTTTTTACAATGGATAATACCTCTTTATAAATACCTTTCATGAGGTACCTCATTCATTCCTTGTCAACATGCAATTAGACAAGTGTCATAGAAAGGTATCTCTTTTTCAATGATAATAGAATTCATGACCCTATTTAACTATGACTAACTTAACATAACCATGCATTACATGTTTCCCATGCCTTTGTAGATTATAATATTCTTTTGAAAGGATTTATCAGGTATTTAACTTAAAATATTATACCATGTCAACTTAATTGACCTTTGAGATTCCTTTGAAACTATAGCCTTCTCTTGTTCTATTACAGGATCTTTTTTTTCATATTCACTAACTAGATTAAGTCTAAGACACATTTTTTCACATTTGTGATATTCACTAGGAAGGGAATATAATGTGTCATGTTAATGTGGAAATACTAATCATTCTATCCATTTGATATTGAAATGTGATTGTTGCCCCTAGGATATGTGTCAACACCCCATTGGTTTTGTATCTTTGAAAAGTCCACCTAGGACTTGCATCATCAAATATTCATCTACATGATAAAATGTGAGAATGCCATTTGGCATCTCCATAATTTCTATGAGTACCTTAAAATTATATATCATAGGTTGAAAACCTTTATGCCACATGAAAACTTTTTTCTTATTCGTGGACCTTTAAAAAATTTATATTGATCTCACATCGTTGATCCCTATTACATGGATCAATGCAGTTCATTGATATTGATCTAAGAAATTGAATTCTATTGGTTACTTTTTATATTCCTCATTGTTATGATGCTTGTCACTTCCATATTTTCTTTAATATTTTTTAAATTTTTAATATTGATCTTACACCATTGATCTCATTTGTAGGGATCAATCATGCTCCATCGATCTTGATCTACCTAATTATGCCTCCTGCTCTATATATTATTGATCAAAATGTGTACACTCATCTACATACAATAAATATTTAAAATATGATCAAGATTTAATTTATGTATTGAGGCTATGCCATGTGTCATCTTTGCATTCAATCCCATGGCTTTTGACTTTTTAACTGTTAGATCTTATTTGGTTAGATCAATGCACTTTATTAAATCTTGATCTAAGGGGTGGAATGCCATTGGATGATCAATGTTATTTTAATAATATTGTCACACTTATCACCTAATCACTTTCCTTTGGGTATTTTGAAACTTTAACTTGGCACACACTATTGATCAAAATGAGTATGTGAGGTTGCATATCATCAACCCTCAAAAGATGTTCAAATTTTAGCCTAAGGTTGGGGATTGAATTTTAAACTTGAATCTTACACCATTGTATCTCCATCATTTGGTAAAATATATTTCATCGATTAAGGCTCTTGACTTTTTGACTTTATATGCATCATTAGATCTTGATCTCCCAAGCAAACATGAACCATTAATCTTGCATATAATAAGATAATTAAGTCAAAACTTGGGTAATATAAATAACTTAGGGTAAATTATTATGAATAAGGTTTTTATTCGTGTAAATAAACACAAATTAAAACCTTAGGATTAAATCTTAAGCTAACATTAGAACATAATAAAGGGGACCATATGATTAACTAGACCATGCTAATTAATAAAATAGACCAAGGGGCCATGTGACATGAAGGGGACCAAGAATAATATTTTAAAACTAAGGTTTGGTCATGTTAAAAAATATTAAGAAGCCTTAACATAAAATCTAAGCTAAGTCTATGGTTTAATTAATTATTCCCATAATTATTTAAATTTAATTCAAAAGGGGCCTAGGTTAAAACATTAGATTAGGGTTTTAACATGACATAAAATAGATTTAATTAATCTTTGATAAACGAAAGGCTAGTAAAAAGATAAAATTAAAATAGATTCACAAAACCCTAAGCATGTTCATTCCCTAATGAGATTCTATTTAACCTACAGTACATAAACACAATCAATAATCATTAGCAACATTAGAAGGGGTAATATCATGATCACTTGAAAACATGTCAATTAATGCAAATGATATCTAGGTGTGGATGATATTCAAATAAAGATAATGTGAAAACATGCTAGTGGTACTCTAATCAAGTTATTTTCAATTTTAAGGTACAAACTTGCACAATTTAAAATAAGGGTCCCCATTTTTCAGAAATGGGGGTATGTTGACTTCAATAGTGAATTAATGGATAAATTTTAGCTCAATATCTTGTGAGAAGTGGTAATAACTTGATGATTTGTGGAATAAAATTTATATAGGAATAATTAACTAAGTAATTAATATGAACTTATCTACTTAAAGATAATTCTTTCATGTCAATTAATAATTAATTATATGTACCAAGGATTGTATGGGCATCTCCTAAATCAATTCATTATAATTTTAAACCATTAAGACTTAGTTGGTATTTTTTTATAATAAAGTTATATTGAAAATAATGTACTTCATTTGTAAGTTGTTAGAAACATGGCTATTCCTAGCTAAGAATCCTGTGATTGAGGAACAAGTGATCTATGTTTAGAATAGTTCATTGTTATATATATGAGTTTCTTGTTATTAATTGATAAGAGAGAGATTGTGAACTGATATAATCACAATAATGATTTATCTTAGAATTGAGGCTTAAGCAGATATAATATTTAAGTAAGTAATATGAATACCTAAACTAAGACCAAGTACTAAGTTAAATTGAAATAATAAATCTATCCTAAAACCTTAATGATCCTTAGGGAAGATAGACTTGAACTTGTACCATTTTTTTAGTTGGTAAGATGTTCCTAAGAAAAAATTAAGGATGATTGTTGAAACATCCCTTGAAGTTTACTTACCTTTAGTAGATGACATGTCAAACTTCATATATTGGTTGAATATGTTTTTGAAAATGTGTCTAAATACTTTGCATTGATTTTGTAAATAGTGATTTTACCTTGATTTATGTTTGTTGGTTGTGATTTTTGTGAATCATAGTTAAGAATGTTTAGTATGATGATTATTATATTGAATTTGATATTAATCTACCTTTGTTTTTGGACTCTGTTGACACTACCCATGAGGAACTAGTTGTTTTATAGCCTATAAAGATACACGAGTAAGTCCACAAGTAAGTAATGACTCCATTAGGAAGGCCGCATCATAGTACATAGATATAAGTGATTGGGTTTGACCACATTGAACCACTTCTATCTGATTACTAGGTGGATAAACATACTTCTTAAATAATCCATTGATTTGTTATGCACTTAGCCTAGTTATTGTGTTGGCTGTAATATAGTTAGGGATCTCATTACATGTTTTCTTGATAAACTATAAGTGAACTATTCTATTAATTTATTATATTATGTGTTATAATTTAAAAAAATGTGGTTGTGAAATAGTATAATTGATCATTTTTTCAATTTTTGGTGCAATAAAATTGTATATAATATCTCTAAGCTAGAGTATATGTGTCACAAATACTTAAAAACTATTATATATATATATATATATATATATATATATATATATATATATAAAATTAATGTAATGTATATGATTATGACCTAAATGTATGTAAATCATGGAACTGAACTAGAGTTTATGCAAGTGTGGAATTCATGTATTTATGACATTCCCTAGTGAAGTCTAAAGATACTGAGTAAGTGTATAAATGTGGAAGTCATTTTTTTATAACATGCCCACATTTAAATATTGAAAATAATAGAGTGTATAAATGTGGAATTCATGTTTTTGTAACATGCTCCCACTAAAATTTGGAAACTCAAAAAGTGTATAAATGTGGAAGTCATGCTTTTATAACATTCACCCACTAAAATATATAAAATATGAAAATGTGGAGGTCATGGTAATATGACATACCCCTACTAATATCCCCCACCTTTTGATGTGAGGTGCAAATAATTTGGTATTAATTACAATTAAAATGGTTGAAGTGGATACTATGGACATAGATTGAGCATATAATATTTGATTGTATGATGATGATGTGCCTTTGAATGTTTTTAGTTTGGATTATAACATTGTTTTTTCAAATTATCATGATATATTAAATAATTTATGAGATTTTATGTTTTTCAACAAGTTTTCATGAAAATAATATCATGTGTGAGGGATCATTGTATGGACCCTGACACAACTCACATTTTTAAATTTGGATAAATAATACTCAAGATAATTACATTTGCAATATTAAAACTTGAAAAGTTAACAAATATATAAATACATTTTTGAAAATAAATATTTATTTAATTTTTATTTTGAACATTCAAAACTTTATACCCTGGATCTATTTTAAAATACCTGATGGATGAGTTGTATGCCTAATGCAATTTGAGCTAATTTAGGCCTCTTTGGGAGGATAAAATCATGAGGGGCTAGTAAGCATGAACAAATTTGAGATTTTTTGTAAATTTATATTTTCAGAATTTTGTATTTTTATGGTAATTTTTTGAATTTTTAGGGGTTAATAGATACTAATCTCACTAATTTTGATATTACGATTGATCCTTTGATTATAGCATCTGATTTTCTAATGAAAATGTCTTATGCTATTACCTTGAATTGATGGTAGTGTCTAAAACTATTGTCTACTTTAATTTTTGAAATTTTACTCATAAAATATGGATTTTTTATTGTTTTGAATTTGATCATTGGCATCTTTTTTTATTATTTACATGTACAAAAGGATGTGCATATTCTTGAGTTTTGGCATGACATGCATTTTCCACCCTTGCTAAGCTTCATTTTCATGAATTTGATTGGGGTATATTTGATCAAGAAATATTAGGATATGTTACTCATTTATTGAAGTTTCCATATCATTTTCATCTCATGAAAACATTTTTTGAGAGATGGAATGTTGATACTCACAAATTCTAGCTCCCAACAGTAGAGATGACTATTACTTTAAAGCATGTTTACTAGATTTTGAGGTTGCCTGGCATAGGATATAGGGTACATTTATATATATGATAAAATTGGTTATGTTTATAGGTATAATATATACTTTAATGGAAAATAGTTGATAGATTCATATCCAAGCATCACCATCCATATGATATGATTATCATCACTAATGTTCTACAACTGCATAAGTTTATCTAATGTTTATTTTATTCATTCATAGTTTTCTATGGTGGAGGGATGGGGATATACTATTTAATATACCATATTTTCATCATATTAAGTACATATGAGTGATATTTTCTTGGGGTCATGCCATTTTATATCCATTTCTACATAGATTTACATAGGTCTATCTTGGAGAGATGAGGTGCTATGCTAAATGTTGGGACACTTTTTCATGTAATGTTGTATAAACAGTTGGTGATCCCTTATTAGGATGGGCCCAACCTTAGGTATTTTTAGAATAATGGGTGGTTCTTAGGGGTATAAAACATACCACTATGGAGTAAAATATTAAATTAAATTGGATAACATCATACTATATTATATAGTGGATATATAAGACATTTTCACTATGGGTTGAGGATGTATAGAATTTATGTTGTGTTTATGTTATTGTGTGGTTGGTTAATTAATCAATTTCTGAGTGTTTATGAGATATTTTAGTATGATTTCATGTTACTAAATTTTGGTATTGAGTTGTGGGTGACATTGGATATAGATCCATGGCATCACATAGTGAGAGTTGGCCATAGACCAAATGATAGACTAGCCTCGTCAGTAGCAGATTTGTCCCTTTTTATTTCTAGAGAGTGGATCTAATTTTACCACTAGAAATAGGTGGTTATGTTGGGTTTACCTATCCTATACATATTTTTAGTAGTGTGTTCTATGACCATTATTTTTCCCCCTAGTGTATTGCCTATATCTCATGGTGGTGATGACATAGATAGACATAATGTATACCCCATAGGTCCACAACATTTTGATGAGGCTAGAATTAGACCCACATGTGAATATATTATGTGTATTTTATTTTTTATTGATAGGATATTTGGTAAATGTAAATAAATGTATCTAATTTTTTGTTTATTACCATTTATTATAAATAATTAAGAGTGGTAATTGATGGTAAATCACATTATAATGACCCTGACTAGGTACATGCCTATGGATGTTTATATGTATGGTTTTATAGAGATATTTTTAGAAATTATTGGTGATAATGAAACCTTATTTTATCATATTACTAGATTAGTGGTGGCCTTTAATATAATAGTTATTGGGTGTGATGAGTTGCATGCATAATTCAATAAATAAGACATCCAATAGAAGAGATTGATTGAGATTATGTAGGTTTTGATTGATCATTATTATGATCTTAAAAAATAATATAACCAACCATTTCATCAAATATGATCACTAGAGGAGATCCTATAAGAGTGATCTCAATCTCGTAGGCCTAGAAAGGATTTAACAACATCCACATATAGGGATGTGATTTTTATGGAGATAGATAGTGATGATGAATCATATACACTAGATGAGATTACCTCCATTTATAACTAATGTTGTATATTGTAAAAAATATGGATCATGTGTGTGTGTGTGTGTGTGTGTGTGTGTGTGTGTGTGTGTGTGTGTGTGTGTGATGTTCCGTTGTTATATTTGGTCTTATAATAGATGTGTGTTTGTATTAATTTACTACTTACAATGTTTTTATTTTTAAATTATGCAATATATATGCTTATATTAAAATATTTTATAAAATTAATTGCTTTTTTATTTAGTGATTTTAAGGCAATCAATATACAAAATGGAATCCAATTAGGAACAATAAATATTTTCTATAATGTTCAAGGTAACATATTTTTTTGTTTTTATTCTAACACTATAATTGGTGTATTTGTAGGAGTATCAAGTTTATTTATAGGAGTATCAGATGTATATGTCCAATATTTATCTATGCATGTTGGTTTTGGTACCCAAATCTGTGGTGTATATATGTGAGTAGGTTATATCAAATTTGTCTCAATGTCTTCTCCACATGTTGATCTAATGAGAGCTTAATCAACTAATGATTCGTTTTTTGGATTAGTGTGGGAAAGATCAATCATAGTAGAAGGTACACTTGGATAGGGACTTCTTTTATAGGTTAAATTATGTGAGGTTTAATGGACCAAAAATTATTGAAAAGGAGTAGAATGGGATGTCTCTACTCTCCTAAAATAACCTCTATAATAAATAGGTGAAATGGAACATGATGTGTTCTTTTTAAATGTAATGATCCTTTGATTTTCATGTTTTGAAATATTGTCTTAATGCAAAATAATAATTATCCTAATGCCCATTAATACCATGCTAAATGGAAAATGGGTTTCCATTTACTTTTCCAAATATGTGTGGTGGATGGTAGTATTTTTGAGGAAGTGTAATCAATCATTCATACAATAATCTATGTCATTTATCATGTGGTTTATCCCTTCATTGATCAAACTAAAGTGGTTGCATCTTAGTAGATGCATATGTTTTTAATGTATGAGGTATTACGTATGTAGGTTATTTTACTTTATGTAATAATTATAATATTGTTTGTTCCTTGTTACATACTGTTATCTTAAAAGAGGTTTTTGAGGTAGCTCATGACCTCTCTTAGTTTTTTGATTCATTTTGTAGGAATTGTTTGTAACATGTTTTCATTTAGGTGAAGTATTGCATCATTTAATATTGGTATTTATTAAGTAAAATGCATATTTATGCACATCCCAATATAGAGTATCAAAATAAGTGAAGTGTTGATTCAATTCTCTTTATTGAAGTAGAGAAAAAACACCTCGACTAAATATGAATTGTACTTATAAAATTAAGGGAATTGTATAATTCAAGGAATATAAGATATCCTTAAATATACTAACATAATATTGAATATATTCATACTAATATTTATTTAAGGCTTGAATTTGATCCAATGGAAGCTTTAGTAGCCTATACTTATGTATATTTTTTAAGATTACATCTTCAATATATTTTAAAGGTTGGCAAGGAACCCTTTGGAAGGTTTTAAATCCATTTTAATCCCTCTTAAGTTAAACTTCTATATAAATATTTAAGTATCAAACATTAATATTTATCCCAATGGTCAAAGGAATGCATATATTATTATAAAACACTAGCAGGATCTCCTTAACCATCAAAGGAAGAAAACATAAGCATCAAAAAATTGGAAGGATAATTATGATAAAAAACCATCTCATGTAATGCATTGGTCCTCTAAGACATTACCATTAAATGTAACCTCATGGGATAACACTTGCAATTTAAAAATATGAATTTGATGTTGAAGATATCCTATGGTAGTCATCACAAATATAAAAGTACCATGAGGGTTAAGGAGGGTGGAGAGGTGCATATAGGTTTTAATTTACTGGCCATGTGAAACATGGGAATAATAATCTCACCACAATAATTCTTTAATTCTAAGATAAGAGTCTCATGTAGACTCAAACATTAGGTAAATGAACATTTATTGCTAAAGAATAACTATGTCATGTTGGATATCATGAAGGTTAGTTCCCCTATGACATGAAATAGGGGAAGGAAAAGTGGTTTCATTTTCATTATCTAAATTTTAAACATGTTTTTAAGCAAAAAATGGGAAAGAGGGAATAATAATGACATCCTCTAATTTATGTGCAACATTAGACAAATAAAAAATACAAGTTTTCCTTTTATTTTTGAGTTCAAATAAAGGAGGTAAAGATAATGCAATGATACATTATGATTTTTGTATATCATGATCATACGATAAATAAAAATGTGATCCAACATTGTCATTTTTATCATGCAATATTCTTTTGAATTTCTTCATTTTCTATTATGTAATTTTAAAAAGAGTTATATCAAATGTGTATGACAATGTAAAATTATTATGTAACAATGCATTTTCAATGAAAGTTTTCTAGGAACTTGTATTTTTATTTTTGTAGTTCTAAAAATAAATAAAGAGGAAGAAGTATTAAATGCTTGTTCTCATTATATTGATCTAAATAATGAATAATACTATCAATATTTTGGAGAAAAGGAAAATATTTATCTTTTTCAAATTTGGATTATTGGAAAGAGAATAAAAATATTAAATTTATTGTTCATATTTTAAACTTATGCATGAAATATTGTCATTTTAAACATAATGAATGCCAACTTGTTGCATATCTATTGTATCATCTTTACGTGATGCAAAAACAAAGTTTATAATTTTTAGCATTTTATGCCTTTCATCATGGGATGTCTAATAAATAGGAGAACTAGGATCCTCATATTAAAATTAAAAAGGTTTATAATCACATTCATTACCATATTAAGACATGTTATAAGTGTCACAATATTCGTTTACACTTGCATTTTCATTATTGATTTTTTTGTTATCATAGTTGTAATAAAAAGGGGAGGATTGAGAACATTATTCATATGCCATATTACCCTCATATGAAATACATTATTTTTTTCGAACATTAAACAAGCTATCTAAAGGATGATATTTCATATGGTTTCTAATAGGAATAGACATGATGAAGGCTACAAGTTTGGATGCAACCAAAAAGAGAAAAAAAGTAGAAAACCTAGGGAAAAAACGTAAATAAACATTCGTTAATCTATGCCCATAAAAATAAATTAACTTTTGAAAATTAAAATATAGTAAAATGAAAATGAACCCCTTTTATTATTATTTTATAAGGAGACATACTAGGAGAATATATGGCTTGGTTTAAATACAAAGATTGGGTTTACCAAAATATTTTTTGTGAAATGGATCTATTACATAAACACACTTACACAAATAAAATATTTGAATTTAAAAAATTAATATTCATATTTGATAAATCTATGATAATTTATTATAAATTAATCTATGCCAGCATATATAATAAATACAATAAACACTATATAACCAAGGCATAAAGAGAGCATATATTGATCAATGTTCTATCCTGAATTATAACAATGGATTAGATTCATCCTATACTAGTAGAGAAACTATGTTATATTATTTTTGTGTTCTAGATATTTTTTCACGTCAACTCTACCATCACCTCAGGGTATTACTATTGATGCATGTGTCCAAATCTGCTGTAGGTGTCCATCCCTAGATATATGTTGAAACTAATCAAAACTTTACCTAAATTTAAAATGTTTCCTATAGATCTATTTTTAATTTCTAAATAGATAGAATTATGTAATTAATAACATCAATGAGACAAAACCTAACTCTTTTTGTCTTTGGATTCCTTCATCTTTGTAAAAATTGTTTAACATGTGAGTCGAGTTAACCTTAGCAACTTGAATGTTTTTAAGTGCTTCCAATATAGCCATATAATTTGAAGAGGTCCTCAGACTCATGTGTATTCTACCTCTTAGGTATGTATATGTAATGGTGATAGTGCAACTATATTCTATTTCCCCTATTGTAACCCTTCATCTACGCAATGTGAATGCAAATTAATTTTTTAAATACATCAGATTTATAGCTTTATAAATTTTTTAGATAATGCAATTCAATAGATTTTGAATAATATAAAGTATGTTTGATAATTGTGAATCTTTGGAATCCATACCATAGCCTTTTTATATATAGGGAATCCTTTTAACTTTGAATTAGAACCTAATGTCATGAAAAAAAATATGATAATAGAATATTCATATGGGGATCAACAAATGATCATGACATGAAAAGTATGGAAAATTATGAAAAGATAAAATTGGACACTACCACTGATTTTGGGCACTACCATCGATGCTAGTGTCATGATATACTATTAATTTTTTAGAGATAAAGACATATAAATGATCAAAAAAATATAAGGGATCCCTAAAGTACACTATAATAGGGGAATCTAGATAATCCAAAATATATAAACAATTAGATGAAATTAATAAAAGGGACATGAACAAAAAGGGTTCCTTTTATACCATTCAACTAGATACCTAACTCTCAATTAAAAGGCCTATACATGAAAACAACTATGAAATCATACTATGAAACTGTGCCTATACCAAATATGGGTATTTCCACTATGTAATGATAATGGATAAAAGAGGTTGATGCCCATAGATAGGTAAATAGATTAGAGTATTGATTAATAAGATTCATGTATTTTTGCACAAGTCATGTCATTTAGGATGAGTCAAGAAATAGTATTATCAATTAAATGTGACTAAATTTTGGTGTATATAAAGTTTAAATATAGGGTTATGAAAAAAATATTAAACCACAAGTACATAGAATATTAGATCTTGATACTAGTAGTAAATAGGTGTATGGACTAAAACAAAGAAAAACCATAAATTTTAAAGTAAATTGACAATTATAAATTTAATATAATTATATTAATACACTATTGGTCAAACCAAGACTTGTAAATTGACAATTATAAATTTAATATAATTATATTAATACACTATTGGTCAAACCAAGACTTTAATGTTATTTTTTTAGTCACTCTTTCATTTCCTTATAAAAATATCATTAATTATTTCATGTGTTACTAGTATCTAAAAACATCATTGGATAACCTATAATTCATTTTGTATGACCAATACATTGATTTATTTTTTTTAGACCCTACATATCATATAATACCTTGAAAAACTATTAAAAGTGTAGTAATTTATGGGTTTATCATAATCATAAACATATTATATAATTCTTTTAAATAAATACTCAATGAATTTCAACAAGAAAATAAGTTGAGAAAAACCCTAATTCTTATATGAATTGTCACAATTATTATGAATGAATAGCCATGATGTAATATGAAGACTCCAAATGAAATTTTACCTAATAATTTCAATTTTAATCTTAGTCTTGCATTTATCAATATTTATTTTTCATTAGTATCATTATTTTCCTATAGTCACTAGTGCACCTATGTGTATATGGGCATTTCAAATTGGAATTAGGATCTGATTGTTACATAGTTTGTCACATAAAATATGGAAAAGATATAGATAAGAAGTAAAAATATAAAATTATCATGAGAATATTTTTAAACCCCTATAGAAACTAGGAGTGTAGCATTGCAGTCCTTGTCTAACCTAGGAAACACCCGAAATATACATGGAAGGAAGAGAAACGAAGGAAACGTGGAAAAATGTGAGAGTAATAAAATAGGGTCCCATAATAAATAAACCATACATGAATTAAATATTAATATCAATTAATAATCACTAAACACATAAATATCATATAAAAGTGGAAATTAACATCTAAAACTACTCCCGAGCTAAAATTAGGTGTCTAAATAATGTACTAATTTAATGTGGATATGCACATAAAAACTAAAGTAGGAAAAACAAGTTTTTTTTAGATTTTTCATATAATATGTTTCATGGAATAAATATTTAATAGTTTAAAAATTAAATATAGGAATAATAATGTTGTGAAAGTCAATCTGAAATTCAAAAGGAAAGAGATGTTTTGTTATCATAACCATTAGAATTCATGAAGATCTTGAAGAAAACATCTATGCTCCTATTTTCGTAATATGATAACTTGTGTTATTTAAACATGTGGTAATTTTTTTAAAGTGAATAAATGTATATATAAATATAAATTCAAGGAACCATTGAAATTAAAAGAGATATTATAATAATGAATACACTTGATTATGTAGGAATTGTTAAAATGTCTTTCTACATAATTTTTACTATATATGACTTTATAAATATCACAATGAAATAAGTTGAAATATGTTACATACCACCATGTGACTAGGTTTATATGAAAGGGATTTATTAAATTAATCTATGTACCACCATGTGAATTGTTCCAAGTGTGAGAATAAGGAATCGTGTATTATATATCACCACGTGATTACTTTCAAGGTATAGATAAAGGGGTGTATGTTTTGGATGACCATGTGATATTTTAAAGATAATATAATAAAATCATATTCCCCACTTTTGGGGTGTGGGATTAACTTGTGAGTCACATATCTCAAAAGAAAGGGATTAGGTGTAACATGTGTAAAATATGAAAAATAAATCACTGATATGTAACATAATAAGATGTCATCATGAAAGCATGAATGTATTAATCAACATGACACATATTTTTTTGAGTATTACTCATATACATATAATATTACCATAAAATAAATTATATATGAATAAATTTTATTGATGTATTTTCAGTCTAAGCAATGTGGGACACATAATAACGAGATGATGCTAGAAGAGCAAGATATAGGAAATATAGGTGTACCAATATAATAATATATATAATTAGTGAAGAAATAGTATAAAATTTGCCTCCAAATATGAAGGATATAATATATTTATAGGAATAACTATCATTCCCCCTATTGGATCAACATACCCCCCACTTTCTTGCTTTCTCAAATGGGGGACCCTTATGAATGTTTAAAAACATCTGCACCTTGAAAGATTGATTGAAGAGGTTATCTTTTTTTGAATTTGAAGAGCATCCACTTGAAAGGGATATGATTTATAAATGATTAATGATAATGATTATGTTTTTGGACTAACTTTGCTAATGGTTTACCTCTGAAGATTGAATCATAGGTTACATAAAGAAGGCTAGGTTTCCCTTGTAGAAAACTCTAACTTTTGAATATAAAAGTAGGAGGGAAGACTTGTTTGGGTTTATTAACCCCTCCTACTTTGGTTTCTTATTTATCAATCTAATCAGATGGTGTGAAAAAAATGCAAGCAAATGGGCCCACCTAAACCCCAAAATACCCTTTGAAATATTAACTTTGAGGCACTTTCTTGAAGCGACCCTTCGGAGTTTCTTGAAGCGACCCTTCAAAATTTCTTGAAGTGTCCCTTCAAGAAAGTTATCTTGATCCACATTAGCATAAAGTGATTTTTAGATAAATTGGTTTAGGCACTATTTCTTGTAGACATTTTATCAAAAAAAAAAACTCTTCAACCTTTTTGAAAACTACCTTTAGAAGAATTGGTTAAGGCACTTTCTTGAACTGACCCTTCAAATTTTATTGAAGTATCCCTTCTAGAAAAGTTGTTTCAGTACACTTTCTTGAGAAATTTACCCTTCAAAAAATGTTTAATGGAAACTACGTAAAGTCTTTCTAGGTTTTTTATTTTATGCCTAACCCTAATATTTTCTCTTTGTAGGGAATAGTCATTGATGAGTACATAGATCATAATCAATGGCCCGCACTTTCTCATGGATCCAATCTGATAGTGAAAAATCACTAAAGACTTTTCAATGTAGTATAAACTTGAGGCCTAGCAATGGGACATATTTATTGACCCTTAGAGTAACCCCATGTGTTGTTTTAACATAAATAGATTTATTAAACATGGATTTTAACCTAAGTTTTTATTAAATCTTAGATCTCATTAAGTCATGTGCATCTTTATAGATCTGATGATCCACACTTCATCACAAGATTTGATCTGACAATGCAAAATGGATGAAGACTTACAACCTAGTCAAAGTTTAAATAGCCAATCAAAAAAGACTTAAGAGATCATGTACCTTGAAGAATTGGACACATGGCCCAAGGAGCATGCTTTTAGCTTAAAGAATAATGTGTTTTTTAACACAACATGACCACAAGGATTAAGCTTAAACCCTCTAAGTAACTTAGATAATCATAAATTTGATAGCCTCGTGTCCATCATTCGACATTTGTGAGATCATTTTTGAAATTCATGTGGATGTCAAATTTAAGATAGTCTATGTACATTATATGAGCTTAAATTATATAGCCTCGTGCCCATCATTCAACATTCATGAGAACATTTTTGACATTCATGAGGACATCAAATTTAAGATAGTTTAAGTACATTAGATGAGATTAAATTTGATAGCCTCATGCCCATCATTCAATATATGTGAGAATTTTTTTGATGCTTGTGAGGCCATCAAATTTAAAATAGTCTAAACTTTCAAACGTAATGAAGTGATGCATCTCTTGACCCTTCAAAATTCCCCTTTGATTTTCAACATGAAAACTTAGTATAATAGCTTTTAACCTAAGCTTTTATTAAGCTCAAATCTCATTAACTCATGTACATCTTTGCATATCCAATGGTCCACACTTCATCATAGGATTTTATCCAATGGTGTGAAATGGATGAAGACTTTTCAATGTCGATAAAACATAACAAAGATGACCAATTAGGAAAAATTTCATGGATTGAGATCAATGGACCATACTCACCCATAGATCCAATCCAATGATGTGAAATGAAGGAAACTTTCAAAGACTAATGGATAGCTTCTAAAAGGACTTTCATGGGAGTAACATGAGTGAATCTATGAATTAACTACATCTACCATCAAATAAATAAAAAACCTAGCTCACCAATGTAAAACCCTATTCCTTGTTTAATTGAGCCATAATTACATTCAAAATAGCTGAAATCACCTTGAGAAGAGTTGCAAAGATAGAAAAATACAAGAGTCAAAGAGTAATCAATCTAGTTGTGGAATTATGGTTGTAGAAAGATAATAATAGTGAGATGAGGTAGAGGTTTACTTGTCAACTAACAATGAAGGAAGATGTTACAAAGATACTAAATTAGATGTAGGAGCCTTGAACAATGGTTTGAAAATTTGGTCTAAAATCTTCTTTGTGATTGACCTTCTACAACCATTGGCTCCAAATGAGCAATGAATTATTGTAGTTCAGAGGAGGCATGAATATCTTGTGGAAATCTATATGTCTGGACTTCACCTCATAGCTACCAAACTAGAGGTACTCTATTTTATCAATATCTTATATCCTATGTTCATTGATTGTAGAGTAGAGGGAGACTGGATAATTAAGGAGGGTACATCAAAGAGGGTTGATTATATATCTCCATTATATTTTAAAGGCTTATATAAGCTTCCAAGGACTCACATAGACCTCCTAAAATCAAGGAATGGACCATTAATAATGACTTAGATAATATCTTAAGACCATGGCTTGATGGAGGAACTCATGTAATGAGAAACCATGATGGTAAAATCCGAATTGTATTATTCAGGGAAGGGATTAGAATCATCATAAATTTGTTGAATATGGATTTTAGAGTAGCAATTACATCCTATGTTGACCCTAAGTAGGTATCCTATGTATATTTCATGATAGAAGAGAAGCTGACTCCACCTATTAGATAAATGATAAGTATCCACTTGGGAAGATAGTTTAATGGAATTAAAAGGAAAATAAGTTAGCTCTTTACTATGATGTCTTACTTATTATATGCCTTCATATCCTCAACCTACTTACCTACCATCAAGAATTGGTCCCCTCAAAACAAGATTACCATTTCTCACAATTACTCCAAATTACACATATTCAAGTATAGAGACCACATGTAATTCATTTTTGATTTCATATATTCCACTCTATTTGGGATAATAATTGGAATTATAATTCCTAGGGTTCACCACCTCATTAGATAATTTTTAGATCCCATTTCTGACATATGGCTCTATCCTAATTGTATAATCATCAGAATTGAAGGTTGCCAAACTTAGCCTTTCAGATTACCAGTGCATGTCCCAATCAAGCTAGCTGAGTAGGAGATAGCTCATCAACTGCTTCATGGTATAAACCATTTATGAAGAGATAAAAAAAGGCATCCTACATCTCTTCTCATGTCTAATTAGAAAGATAATGATTCATGGATGGAAGTAACTATATATCTTAGCAAGGAATAGAGAGATATTCTACTTCCAATTGGATGACTTCAAGACATGGGTTCTAAAGGGAAATGTGCTCTCCCATTTACAATCCAAAAAACTACATAAGGTTCCTTATGAACATCAATTGGATCCATATGAACACTTATACACAAAGGCAATGAACTCTGAGGAAGTGTTGGCTAGGTTTAAGTGGAATGGATTCAAATTAAAACACAAATTGTGAAGGGAAGAAAAACCATTAGGAAAAATATGGAAAATGAATCCCTTGAAATACCACCTCTTACCTTCCACTTCAGGTCCACCACAAGTGCCTCAAGGTCCACCTCAACAATAGAAACCACATCAGTAGTAGGTGCCTTAAATTGAATGACCTAGTGAACAAAATATGGAACATAGGCTAGGAGAGGGACCCTCTACCTTAGCTCTGCCTCAAATACCCCCTTCACTTATAGAATACATTGATATGGTTGCATTGGAACTTTATGAAATATTGGATTAATTATTCAAAGAACTTGTAGATACATATGGGTCAGAGAAGGAAGGGGATGAAGAAGGAGAAACCATAGTTGAAGTGGCACTAATTGAAGGTACTCAAGCTAAGGAGACAAACAAAGGTAAAGGAGTTTCCTTAGATTTAATCCCTATGACCAAAATAAAGAGGGATATAGATATGGATTTAGTGCCGAAAGCCTCCAAGGAACCCAAGTGGATTTTCCCAATAAGTGAGGTGAACTTGTTTAGTGACAAATTTACCATACATAAACCTATCATCTCGTGACTGGTTCATATATGGGAATTTCTTAGAGATACCCTCTCAAATGAATTCATGGGTTTTGACTAGCTCTACCAATGTTGAAGTCAATGATGAATTCCAACCCTACATCTTAGAGCTCATGAAGGAGAAAGGAGAGAGGAGAATGATTGAGGTTGCTAAGGAGAGAAGGAAGAAAATACAAGAATCAGGGAAATTAAGAGGGGTTGGTCTTGAAATACTAGAATCTTTAAAACTTTTAGAAGCAGAGCCCAATGTACAAATTTACCTTGATACAACTACACTTGAGAAGGTTTCTACCAAGAAAGTAACTATTGAAACTAAAGAAGTCACTCTCTAAAGAGTGGAACCATTTAAAATACTCAGTCCAATCTAAGGATAGGAAGTAGGGGAGCACCCTAATCATCAAGAAGATATTGCCAATTTGGTGTAATCCTAGTCAACGATGGCTATGGTGGGAATTTATGTAATGAAGCAAAGGTTCTCAAACTTGGAGAAAGAAGAGAAAGACTTGGAGGCATAAGTCTCACTATAAATTATAGAGGACCTACTAAAGATGTTAAATAAGTACCTCTTAGATGCCTTTGAATGATTAAATTCCCTCAAAATCAAGCTTAATACCTTGTAAATTTAAACCAATAAGGCACAAACATTTATATAGTAGTGGCAAGAAACCAAAGACCAGGTGATAGAGTTGATCAAAGTACACTTCACCAAACAACCCCTACATTTCAAGATCATTAAAGAAAGGCAATTGAATGCCATTCAAGGGATCCTGGTGTATTAAATATAGGATTTAAGTTCATGGTAAGAAAAATTCAATGATTTCATGGAGGAAAAGAATGACTTGGTAAATAGAATTGATAAGTTACTAAGAACCTTTTTGATGCCCCCTTCTCAATCTAATTCCACCAACCTAATGCATAACATGGAATTCCAATAAGGAATCCAAGCCTTCATCCAAAGCATCAAGGATGAAAACCAAGGCTAGTCTAATAAGGATAATTCAAAGGTCTTTAATGTCATCTTTGCCATAGGGGAGCAGATAACAAAAGCAAGGTGCTTACAAGAGGTCATCGTTAGAAGTGATAAAGAATATGCTACATTAGTTGAATAGGAATAAGAGAGTATAATGAATCCCATAGTGGATTTCAAGTTAATAAAATAAGAATACACTAGGGTTAAATACTTTCTTCATCCTAAGTGATCAAGGGGGTCCACCAAGCCAAGAGCAAAGTCAAGATTATTCTATTGTAAACTATATATGCTAGTTTGTTAGCGTATATTAGTCTTTTGATCTAATAGGCACCTAATAGTGATATGTACTATAGATTTATTTATAAAATGACATATGTCCTTGCCTCTTGTAAATGTTTGAAATAAATATGACCACTACACTGCCTATGTCTTCTATAAATAGCCAAGTATTACCATTTGTAAAGGAGGGATTCTGAGTAATTTTATACTAGAGGAATTAATGTAATTAGAATTATTCAAAAAATTTATAGTGTTGTGTTATATATTTTATACTTTATCTTAATTTTAGGTGGATGTCATAGGTTTTAATGGTTCTTGGATAGATGAGCTATATTTCATGTTCATAAGGTTTCTAGTTTGTGATGTGCTAGACTAGTTTAAGGATTCTAAGTTTACTTCATTTTATTTGCTCTGCATTTGAATTTTCTTATGTTATTCAAATTAACATAGAAAAATATTTAAGTAATATTGAATTTTACTCATGATCTTTATATTTCCATTGAATCTTTCCTAATTTTTTATGAAGCTTGGGATTATGCTATGTTACATAACTGATTGGTTAAATGTATGCTCAAATTGAATAGATCTTTGTCATTATGTTTGATAATAATGCTTGCAATCATGTTTCTTCTTTTCCTTACCCTAACTTTTTCTTATTTTTTATCAATTTTCACTTTATTTTAAAGATCATTGTAAATATTCACTTAGATTAGCTTAGAGTTATAAATCTTGACTAGGAAGACTACAATATTGTAAGACTTAGACCCTAGTGTCCCCCAACCACCACATCAAACAAATTTTTTAGATAGCTCTCATAATTTTCCAACTATTCCACCACATACACACTACTTGTCACAAACTACAACTCATGCCATAGATTCTCGTAATCCTAAAATGAGAAGTGTTCATCAACACTAATGAATAATTTGTGGAGCAATTGGAAGCATCAATAAGAGGTGGTTCCCATTAGTGTTAGAAGGAGGGCCTTCTTTGCAAGTATTATTTTTTTCTTGGTTAATATTAGAATACATTTACATCCTTTGTAAATATCTTCTCTTTGTGAGTGTTTTCTTGCTCATCTTTGTGCCTAGTAAGGCAAAGATCCTTGTTCTTTGTAAAGTTCAGTTCAAACTTTGGTAAAAATAGCTTTAAAATTTATAATTCTAGACATTTGAGGTTAGAACAGATTTATTTTAATTAAATATTGATGTTATCTTGTGAAATTTGTGTCTAATTCTTCAAAATGATGCAAATTATGGCCATCTTTGCATGATCAAACATATCTTTGAGATAATTTAGTCAAAGATCATTGTCTTTCATTGTTTCATAAGCAATTCTTTATAAAATAAGATAGTGTACATGTCATTTGTTATTATTTATGGTAATTATTGTGTTACATTATATTTCAAAGTAGGATTCTTAGTTCTCAAGCTAAAATTACCTAGAATTAGGACTAGATATCATTTAGAAACTAGGGAACTTGTACTTGAGCTCAAGATACACTAAAGGGCTCGAAAGGATAAAGGAAGGCATATATGTTTAAAATATTTTCCATATTCACCCCTATAAGGAGTCCCTATATTCAACCTTTGACTAGGTATGGCTTGACTTGGAATTTATCCTATCAATGTTCTAGGTATAGTTCACGATTTGCCACAAAATCCTAAAAAATATTTTCCTATTTTTAGTCCAAATGGTATGGTCACTTCTAAGGAACATGTCATGTCCTTTAAAGTTTATTTAAGGCTCTTAAATATCATTCATGATGATTTATCTTCTAAGTTATTACCTTTTACCTTCAAAGATGATTCTTATGAGTGGTTCTTAAACCTACTTGATGATTGCATCACTTCTTAGAATAAATTTGACACCATATTTATTGATCAATTTAGGAAGATCATTAACCCCTATGTCATATATCATCATTTTAATACCATCAATAGAGATGCAAGTGAGAATATTAGGTATTTTAATTCTAGATTTCAAAAGATGTTCAGTATAACCATACATCCTTACAAGCCTAATGAACCTTTGGCCTTACAAATATACAAAGATGTTGTGGATCCCATGACTTCTATGTTTTTAAAGAGAACCTTTACAAATATTACAACATTAGCTCAAGATTATTCAAAATCAGTGGTCATTAGTGACCAAATATATTCTCAAGGGCCAATGTCTTACTCAATTCCAAATATCAATCCATAAATATTGGCCTTGAACTTTTCCCAAAAATAATCAAACTGTTCCAACTCTATATCAAATACTAGCTCTAACTATCTTGCCTACTAGTCATGTTGCTCCCAATCAGAACTTAGGTTTTTAGGTCAGAAAACTACTAATGGATCTCAAACAAATGGTCAAAAGGCTCTAATACTAGTCAACACTACTAACCATAGTCAAGCTCAATCCTTTAAAGTTATAAAGAATGAAAATGAGTCCATATTCATGATGGTCCAAAAGCTTAGTATAGACTTCTTGTAATTGTAAAAGTAAGTTGGTAATGCTAACAACAACCTTGGAAGAATCTTCACCTTCCAAAATTTTAATAGACCTATAAATCTATTCTAGAATGATAGATTATTTAAAAACAATAAAGAAAATGAGCCTTCTCCATCTGGTAATAAGACTATGGACATCAATCTCATAGATATTTCCTTGCCTAATTGTTATAGACCGCATGCCACTTCTAAACATGATGAGATAGATTGTATTGAATTTTGTAAGGATTTTTAAGCCTTTCAAGAAGAAATTGACACCTTTGAGGTTATCCTAGATAAAGATAATACTACTAGTACTTTTAGATCTAAAGCACAAGATCAAGTACACATGGTGGATACCTTCTAATTTACTTTCCAAGAAGATAATGAGACTAACAAAATTCTTAAAGAAATCCAAGCATTTCAATAGTTTGTAAAGACTTACCCTCTAAGGGATAGGGATCAAAGACAACCCCTCACTACTTCTACTCCTCCTAATAACTATGGGACTCCTCTAGATATATCTTTGAGGAATGATCCTGAGCCACCCAAAGGTAGTTATTCTAAGCCTTTGCTTGAACATTTGAATAAGACTGGATAAAATATTGTTGAGGATATGAAGAAAATCAAGTCAAACAACACTCTACATAAAATGACATAGATAACTGAGAAAAGAGAGCTTCTCGTAGAATCCTTGTCCAAGAAGCCTAGAAAGCCACCAAAAATTGATACTACCAATGTAACTATGTAAGCGAAAAAAGTAGAGTATCCACCCTTTCTGTTCATAGTCAGAGTGCTTGGTAAGAATGTCAATAATTGTTTGCTAGATTTGAGAGATTCTAATAATATCATGCTTGTTGAAATTATTGAGAAACTAGGATTAGACCCAATCAAGTCAGATTGAGTAGTCACACAACTAGATAAATCAAAATTCAAAGTCATTGGAGAGATACTCAATGTGCATATTCAATTGGCAAGTGAACCTAGAGTTTAATAGTTTATTGACATTCAAGTAGTAGACATACCTAATGCTTATGGGTTATTTCTAAGTAGAGAATAGACCAAAGCTTTGAACTGCTATATGTCCACTGACTATTCTCATTTATGGTTGCTATAGAAGGGTGTTCCTAAATAGATAAGAGTTGAGAGCGATTTGAGGATGAAGTGTATGATAACTGAGTAAAATGCAATTAATTAAAGGGAAAACTTCCTTGATTTTTATCTTGGAATATTCACCTTAGAAATTGCATAAAATCTAGATTCTAAAATGCCTCCTCCAACACTTGGATTATGGAAGTTACATGTTGATGAAGCCAGATGCAAATCAAGATGAGGAGCTGTCACTGTGTTAGTAGACCCTGTAGATAAACACTACCATAAATCTTATAGGTTTTAGTTTCCTTGCACTAATAACTTAGTTGAGTATGAATCTCTTATTCTTAGACTACAACTTTCCATCAAGCACAAATTCAAAGAGCTTCTAGTCTATGGAGACTCTGAACTTGTGGTTAACCAAGTGAAGAGTAAATACCAGTGCAAGTTGTCTTACTTGAAGAGATATAAGTTCATGGTATGGGATTTGATTAAATATTTTGATTCCTTCAACATATTAGCTATTCCAAGGTAAGAAAACAAGGCTTCTAATGAGCTTAATTCTACTATAGCCAACCTCATGCCAAATAGAGATTCCCCTGACTTCAGCATTAAGTTGGTACCTTACCCATCACTCCCTGATAACATTAATCACTTCTAGGTTTTCAATGATGATCAATAGATCATTTATTTATTGACAAACTCTAGGTCCTTTAAAGCCCATATCATTAATGAAGTAGATGAAAGCTCTCCTAAAAAGGATCCTAATGGTAAGATCATCTAGCTTAGTGAAAACAAGATACCTAAAGGGATGATCTATTTAGAGAGGTTGTTTGATCATGATAAGCATAAATAGGTACCTAAGGTCCCTAAAGTGAGTTGAAAAGACTAACAGCCAGTAGATCTTGGTCCATAAGACCAACCTCAACCAACAAACATAGGGAAAGCATGCACTAAAATAGAAAATAGGAAATTAAGAGAATTGATCATAAAGTATAAAGATGTCATTGCTTGGTCCTATGATGACTTGAATATATTTTACCCAAGGGTCATAACTCATACAATACCTCTCAAAAAATTTCAAGCCTTTTAGGCAAAAGCAAAGGCCAATCAATCCTGTCTTAGAGCCTATAATCTATAAATAGGTCAAGAAACTATTGGATGTAAGGATTGTCTTTCCTATCAAACACTCCACTTGGGTTACAAACTCGGTCCCAGTAATAAATAATAATGGGGAGATTATATTATGTATTGACTTTAGGAACTTGAATAAAGATTCTAAAAAATACAACTATCATCTACCTTATTTAGACCAAGTCATACAAGTTATTTCAAGGTTATATATGATGTCCTTCTTAGATGAATTCTTAGGGTATAACCAAGTGTTAGTTGACAAAGAGGATAGGATGAAGACAAATTTCATGACCAAATGGGGTATCTATGCCTACAAAAGGATTCCATTTGGGCTTATCAATGTAGGAGAAACATTTCAAAGGGCCATGGACCATGGTTTCCAAGGTCTAGTAGGCAAATGTATCATCATCTATATGGATGATTTGATAATTTTCTCCAAGAATAGAGATGATCACTTCATACACTTTCAACAAGTGTTTGAAAGGTGTAGAAGATATGGTATTTCTCTCAACCCAAAGAAGAGTATATTTTGTGTCATAGAGGGGAAACTACTAGGACATGCTATTATCAAGCAAAAGATATCCATAGATCTTGATAGAGTGGAGGCTATCTCTAAAATTGAGTTTCCTAACAATAGAAAAAAGCTTAAGTCATTGTTTGGGAGAATTAACTTTGTAAGAAAGTTCATCTTAGGCTTTACTAAAATTGTCAAGCCTTTGAATGACATGATAAAGAAGGATGCCAAGATCTCTTGGAATGATGAATCCAAGAAGGCTTTTGATGATATTAAAAGGCAAATAACTAAATCTCTAGTCTTCATAAGTCATAACTTCTCAAAATATTTATAGCTATATTCATTTGCTTTTGAGCATATTATAGCTACAGTACTAACTCAAAAGGTTGATGGGAATAATCATCCCATAGCTTTCATGAGCACTAATTTCAAGAATGTTGAAGTAAACTATTTTATGATTGACAAGCAAGCTTATGCATTGGTAAAATTCATTAAGAAATTCAAGCATTATATCATTAGAAATAAGGTACATTCTATCTTGCCAGATCTAGCTACAAAACCCATGATGAGTCAAAATGAGATTAGAGAAAGAAGAGGTAATAGGATGTTCATCCTCTAGGAATATGATATTGAAATGAAGATTGCCAAGTTGGTAAGGTGCCAAGGCTTAGTTAAAATGATTGCCAATGTAAACACAAATCTCTATGTCATGCAAGTTAACCAACAAAACTTCTAGCCTAATGAGTGGTATTACTCTATCATTCACTTAATTATCAATGGTGTTTCTCCCTTAGGACTTATAAAAGAGAAAAGAAGATCCTTGAGACTCAAAATAGATCATTACCTCATCAATAATGGAGTCTTTTATAGAAATAACTTTGAGAGAATTTATTTAAGATGTGTATCCAAAGGAGAAATAGCTTAGATCATGACTACCTTCCATGAGAAGATAGGAAGTTGACACCCTTTAGGGAGAACCACAAATCACAAGATCCTTAGAGCTAGGTATTATTGGCCTTCCCTCTTCAAAATGCTCACATGCATGTTAGGGAGTGACATTCATGTTATATATTCAACATAAAAGAACCAAAGGTAGTAATGCCTTTACAACCTATGATAGTTGAAAAACTATTTGCACAAGGGGGGTTGGACTTTGTAGGGGTGATCAACCCTGATTATTTTGATGGCCACAAATTTGTCCTTACTAATACTGACTATTGTAAAAGGTGGATTGAAGCTATTTCCACCAAATATTGCATGATAGAAGAGGTAATTAACTTCATGGAAGAAAACATTTTCATAGGATTTGGAACCCCGGTCTCTTTGGTCTATGATAACGGATCTACCTTTAATTTTTTTGAGATGACTAAATGGGTGTATGATAATGGCATCACTCTAAATTTTTCATCCAATCATTATCCCCAAGGGAATGGAGTCTTTGAATCTACAAATAAGAATTTGATGAAGGATATTAAGAAGTATGTGGAAAAGAAACCAAGAACATGTCATAGGCTCCTCAAGTTTACATTATGGGTGGATGGAATCAGAATAAAGTAGGATCTCAAGGATTTACCATTCTTATTGGTGTATGGCCAAGAACCTATCCTCCTTATCACCCTAAAATTTCCAACATTTAACTTCATGTAAGAGTACATGAAAGAAAATCAAGAACTTGCTAGCTCAAGGTCTCTAGATATTATTTAGATGGAAGATGCCAGAGATAAAGCATTTGTTGACTTTAGCAAGCATCAAATAATAGTGAAAAGGTGGTTTGATAAATGATCTCAAATCAAAGTGTTCAGGCAAGGAGACTTAGTCCTCCTCTGTGATAACACTTCAGAGCCAAAATATAACCATGGAAAATTCACACCTTTATGGATTGGGCCATATCAAATTGTAGAGACATTGGGAAACAACACCTTTAAGCTAAAAGACCTCCAAGGACCAGAGTTCATCTTAGCCAAAAATAGGTAGTATCTCAATCATTACTTTGTTGATACTCCACCAAGAGTCTTCATGGAGTTAAAACTAAAAGATAGCTAGATTAGATTAGGTAGACTAGTTAGTTTCTTTTTCTACTTTCCTTTCTTGATTGCCTTGTATATATTTGTTTGCTTCTTGTTTGTGCTTTCTATTATGTTTTTTATTTGTGTTTTGTTTGATTTTGCTTGGTTGTGCTCTTTTGTTTCTAATAAGTATTTTAGATAGTAATTTCTCAAGTTTTCACAAGATTTCTTAAAATTCCAGTATTTTGAAGTAGGGATATGAATCTTGCATGATGAACATAGGTTTTCACAAAGCACCATGATGCAACTCAAAGACAATAGTGTAGAATTATATAGAAGTTAATTATCATGAAAAGTCATAAGCATAATATTAAATCAAGGTTTGATTGAAATAATAATAATATGTGTTAGAAGAAAAATTAGGTTGTTGAGGCACATTTCATGCTAGCACTTAAAACACATCCTTGTCTAGGATAGAGGTTACAACTAAAAGCGATTACCCCAAGAATAAAATGCTTGACCAAATCCTTAAAACTAGTCTATATTGGTTCCCAACCTTTGCAAAAAAGACCTAAAAAAAATTATTGCAAAATCTATGTATAAGAAGCAAAGGTGATTTTGGTAACCTCCATCAGGGCTATCGATGCCTAGTTGGCAGTGGAGGAAGGCCTTGAGTGGGACCAAAGATATATATGTTAAGGCTATGGATGCTTGTATATAAGTAGAGTAATGCCCAAGCCTTCCCTAAACTACAAGCAACTATTCTTAATGAATATCCAAAATGCTCCAAGTCAAGTGTTATGACCAAAGTTATGACCTGGATGTTGTCTTCCAAATTTAAATGACAAATAGTAAGTGGAATCAAAGCATATATTTCATGTCTATGTTTCAATATTTTGAGTTTGAATTTTAGACATGTGAGGATTATACCAATCAAGGTTTGATTTAGACAATGTTATGGACCCAATGGATGAAATACTTAGGTATTGGTCTAAACTAGAGCCTTAGGTTCTAACATATTTCTATGTTTCTCCTATGAGTCACCATTTATTGGATCAAAATACCCCCCCTCAAAACTTCTTGATGTTACAAATGGGGGACCCTTATGAATGTTTAAAAACATCTGAACCTTGAAAGCTTGCTCGAAGAGGTTATCTTTTTAGGAATTTAAAGATCACCCACTAGAAAGGGATATGCTTTATACATGCTTAATGATGATGATTATGTTTTTGGACTAAATTTGCTAATGGTTTGCCTTTGAAGATTGAATCATAGGTTACATAAAGAAGGCTAGTTTTTCCTTATATAAAACCCTAACTTTTGAATTCAAAATTTGGAGGGAAGACTTGTTCAGGTTTCTTAACCCCTCTTATTTTGGTGTTTTCTTTATCAATCTAATTAGATGGTGTGAATAAAAAGCAAGAAAATGGGCCCACCAAAACCCCAAAATACCATTTGAAATCCTAACTTTGAGGCACTTTCTTGAAGTGACCCTTCAGAGTTTCTTGAAGTGACCCTTCAAAGTTTCTTGAAGTGTCCCTTTAGGAAAGTTGTCTCGATCCACTTTGGCAGAAAGAGCCCTTTGGAAAAATTGTTTTAGGCACTATTTCTTGGGTATATTATGTCTAAAACAAATCAAATATTCATCCTTTTTGAAACCTACCCTTTATAATAATTGGTTAAGGCACTTTCTTGAACTGACCCTTTAGATTTTCTTGAAGTGTCCCTTTGGAAAAGTTATTTTGGTCCACTTTCTTGAGAATGTAACCATTCAAAAAATGTTTAAGGGAACCTATGTGAAGTCCTTCTAGGTTCCTTGTTTTATGCCTAACCCTAATATTTTCTATTTATAGGGACCAATCATTGATGAGTACATAGATAAAAATTAATGGTTTGTGCTTGCTCATGGATCCAATCTGACAATCCAAAATCACCAAAGACTTTTCATTGTAGTATAACCTTGAGGCCTACCAAAGGGACATATTTATAGACCCTTAGATTAACCCCATGTTTTTTTAACATAAATAGACTTAGGAAACATGGATTTTAACCTAATTTTTTATCAAAGATTTAAGCTCATTAAGTCATGTGCATCTTTGCAGATCTGATGATCCATGCTTCATCATAAGATTTGATCTGATGATGTGAAATGTCTAAATACTTACAACCTAGTTGAATTTTAAGTAGTCAATCAAAAAAGACTTAAGGGATCATGTATCCCAAATACTTGGACACATGGTCCAATAAGCATGCTTTTAGCTTAAAGAATAATGTTTTTTAACACATGACTGCAAAGATTAAACTTAAGCCCTTTAAGTACATTAGATGAGATTAAATTTGATAGCCTTGCACCCATCATTCAACGTTCATGAGAATTTTTTTAAAGTTCATGAGGATGTCAAATTTAAGATAGTGTAAGTACATTAGATGAGCTTAAATTTGACAACCTTACACCCATCATTCAACATTTGTGAGAACATTTTTGACATTCATGAGGACATAAAATTTAAGATAGTTTAAGTACATTATCTGAGATTAAATTTGATAGCCTCGTACCCATCATTTGATGTCTGTGAAAATATTTTTGATGCTCATGAGGACATCAAAATTAATAGTCTAAACTTTCAAACCTAGCGAAGGGATGTATCTCTTGACCCTTTAAAAGGACCCTTTCATTTTTAACATGAAAAATTATTATAATGGATGTTAACCTAAGTTTTTATTAAGCTTGAAGCTCATAAACTCATGTGCATCTTTGCAGATCTGACGGTCCATGATTCATCATAGGATTTGATCTAATGGTGTGAAATAGATGAATTTTTGTTAATGATGATAAATCATAACAAAGGTGAACAATCAGAAAAGACTTCATAGATTGAGATGAATAGATCATTCTCACTCATAGATCTAATCCAATAGTGCAAAATGAAAGAAACTTTCAAAGACTAATGGCTATCTTCTGAAAGTACTTTCATGGGAGTAACACGAGTGAATTTATGAATTCTCCATATTCACCATTAAATCATGAAAAAACCTATCTTGCAAATGTAAAACCCTATTTCCTTGTTCAATTGAGAAACAATTGCATTCAAAAAAGCCAACATCACCTTGATAAGAGATAAAAATACTTAGAAAAATCCTATAGTCAAAGAGAAATTAAACCAATTGAAGAATTATGGCTGCAACAAAACAATAATAGTAAGATGAGCTAGAGGTTTACTTATCAATTGATAATGAAGTAATATGTTACAAAGATACTAAACTAGATGTAGGATCCTTGAACAATGGTTTGAAAAATTGGTCTAAAATCTTATTTATAATCAACCTTCTATAACCATTGACTCCCAATGAGAAAAAAATGCTGAATTTAAAAGGAGGCATGAAGATATCATGGAAATATAGATGTTTATACTTCACCTCACAGCTACCAAACTAGAGGTACTCCATTATATTGATATCCTAGCTTCTATGTTCATTAATTGTAGAGTGGATGGAGATAGGATAGTTATGGAGGTTACATCAAAGAGTGTTACTTATATAGCTCCAATAGATTTTGAAGGCTACTATAAGCTTCCAAAGACTCACATAGACCTCCCTAAAATCAAGGAATGGACCACTAAGAATGACTTAGATAATACACTAAGACCATGGCTAGATGGAGGAACTCATGTAATGAGAAACCATGATGGTAAAATCCCAATTGTATAATATAGTGAAGGAATTAGAATCATCATGAATTTGTTGAATAGGGCTTCTAGAGCATAAATTACATCCTATATTGACCCTAGGTGGGTCTTCTATGTCTATTTCATGATATAAGAGAAGCTAACTCTACCTATTGGAGAAACGATAAGTATCCACCTAAGAAGATAATTTAATCAAATTAAAAGGAAAATAAGCTAGCTTTTCACTATGATGTCTTACTTTTTGGACACCTTCATAGCCTTAACTTACTTCCCTAACATTAGGAATTGGTCCCCTCATAACAAGAATACCATTTATAACCATTACTCTAAATTTCACATATTCAAGTATAGAGATGACATGCAATTCATTTGTGATTGCATATATCCCACTCTAGTTGGGATAATTACTATAAGTCCAATGCCCAAGGTTCACCCCCTCATTACAAAATTTATAGATCCCATTGGTGACATATGGCTTTATCCTAATTATACAATCATCAGAATTGAAGGTTACTAGACTCAGCCCTTCAAATTACCAATGCATGTCCCAATAAAGCTAGCCAATCAAGAGATAGCTCATTAACTCCATGGTATAGACCATGTATGCAGAGAGAATAAGAAAGGCATCCTACATCTCTTACTATATCTGATTGTGAAGATAATGATTCATGGATGGAAGCAACTAGAGATCTTAATAAGGAATAGAGAGACATTTTACTTCTAATTGGATAACCTTAAGACATGGGATCCAAAGGGAAATTTTCTCTCCCATCTACAATCCAAACAACTACATAAGGTGCCTTATAAACATCAATTGGCTCGATATGACCACTTATACATAAAGGCAACCAATTTTGAGGAAGTGGTAGCTAAGTTTAAGGGGCATAGATTCAAACTAGAACATAGATTATAGAGGGAAGAAAAACCATCAAGAGAAATATGGACAATGAACCCCTTACAATACCACCTCTTACCTTCCACTTCTAGTCTACCACAAGTGCCTCAAGGTCCACCTCATCAATAACAACTACTTCAGAAATAGGTGCCCAAAATTGAAGGACCTAGTAAACAAAACATGGAACATAGGCTAAGAGAGGGGCCCTCTACCTCAACTCTACCTCAAAGACCCCCTTCCCTTGTGGAATACCTTAATATGGTTACCTTGGAACCTTATGAAATAGTGGATGAATTATTCAAAGAACTTGTAGATACATCTAGGTCAAATAAGGAAGGGGATGAATAAGGAGAATCCATAGTTGAGGTGGTAATAATTGAAGGTCCTCAAGTTAAGTACATAGATAAAGGTAAAGGATTTTACCTAGATTTTATCCCTATGACCAAAATAAAGAGGAAGACAAATATGGATTTGGTTCCTAGAGCCTCCAAGAAACCCAAGTGGATTAACCCAACAAATGAGGTGAACTTATTTAGTGATGAATTTCCCATACATGGACCTATCATTCCTAACTAGTTCATCTATGGGAATTTCCAAAAGATACCCTCTCAGATGCATTCATGGGCTTTGAATATCACTTACAATGTTTAAGTCAATGATGAAGTCCAGCCTTGGATCTTAGAGCTCATGAAGGAACAAGAAGAGACGAAAATGATTGAGGCTATTAAGGAGATCAACAAGAAAATAAAATAATTAAGGCAATCAAGAGGGTCTAGTATCGAAACACTATAAGCTTCAAAAAATTTAGATGCAGATCCCAAGGTAAAATTTAACCTTGATACAACTACACTTTAGAAGGTTACTACCAAGAAATTAATTATTGTAACTAAAGAAGTCACTTTCTAAAGAGTGGAACTATTTGTAGGACTCACTCTAGTGTAAGGCTAGGTAGAAAGGGATCACCCCATTAATTAAGAAAATATTAAAATTTTGGTGCAATACTAGTTATCAATAGATGTGGTGGGAATTTAGGGAATGAAGCAAAGGATTTTAAACTTAGAGAAAGAGAAGAAAGACTTGGAGGCACAAGTCTCACTATCAATTCTATATGACCTACTAAAGATGTTAAATAAGTACCTCCTATATGCCTTTTAATGATTAAAATCTATCAAAATCAGGCTTAATACCTTATAACTTCAAGCCAAGAAGGCACAAACTGATTCGAGCAACATTTTAGGTGACGGTTCTACCCCAATTGGTGGTAGAACTTCTGGGAGCCATAACTTTTGCACTATAGCTCTGTTTGACTCTGCATTTAAATTTTTGGAAAGATAATAATGATGGTAATGCTGTGAGATGGAATGGATCTCTGATAAGTGGATTTTGACCCCTAAAAACTAAATGGAAGTGCCTCAAATCTTAATTCTAGTAGTGCAGTCTAAAAATAGTAATTCCTTAAATTTTGTATTGTTGTAAATTGTGGAAGTCAAACCAATTAATCTCCCTTGAGATTGGTGAACTTCCACATCCTCTTCATACCTTAAAATTTTGTATAAATGAATATTTAACCTGAAATGGAAATTAGGCATCTCTTCCTAGAGATAGGCATATGTTGTATCTACAATTTTGAGCAATAAAACATCTCTTATGAGAGATAACATTATTAAAATTGTGTTGTTATTGTTTCTTGAATTATTTTTCAACCAAAAATTCTATGTTTTGGATCAGATTTATACAATAGTGCCAAGAAACTAAAGACCAAGTGATAGAGTTGATCAAAGTACATGTCACCAAGCAACCCCTAAATTTTAAGATCATTAAATAAAGGTAATTGAATGACATTTAAGGGATCCTAGTGGATCAAATATAGGAATTAATTTCATTTTAAAATAAGGCCAATGACTTCACAGATGAAGATAAGAACTTGGTGAACATAATTGAGAAGTTACTATGAACCTTATTGGTGCTCCCTTCTCAACCTAACACCATCAGCCTAATGCATGACATGGAATTATAGTAGTGAGTCCAAGCCTTCATCTAAGGCATCAAGGATGAAAACTAAGGTCAGTCTAATAAGTATAATTCAAATTTTCTTAATGTCATCTTTGCCATAGGGGAGTATATAGAAAAATCAAGGCGATTACAAGAGGTCACCATCAGAAGTAACAAAGAATATGATACATTGGTTGAATAGGAAGAAGAGATTCTAATGAAGCTCACAGTGAATTTTGAGTTAATCAAAGAAAAATACACCAGGGAGAAAGACTTAATTTATCCTAAGTGATCAAGGGGGCCCACCAGACCAAGAACAAAGTCAACATTACTCTTTTGTAAACTATATATGTTATTTTGTTATCATAAATTAGTCTTTTGATATAATAAGTGCCTAATGGCCATATGTACTATAGATTTCTTTATAAAAGGACAACTATTCTTACCTCTTGTAAAAGTTTTAAATAAAGATGATCGGTATACTGCATGTCTTCTATAAATAGGCAAGTGTTAACATTTATAAAGGATGGATTTTAGGCAATTTTATACTAAACCAATTAATACAATTGGAATTATACAAAGATTGTTTGGTGTTGTGTTATATTGTTTATTCTTTCTCTCAATTATAGGTGGATATCTTAGGTTTGAATGGTTCTTGGATAGATGAACTATATTTCATGTTCATGAGGTTTCTGGTTTGTGATGTGCTAGACTATTTGAAGGATTCTAAGTTTACTTAATTTAATTGGATTTGCATTTGAATGATCTTATGAAATTTAGATTAACATAGCAAAATCTTTAATTAATCTTGAATTTTACTCATGATCTTTATATTTCCTTTAAATCTTTCCTAATTTTTGGTGAAGCTTGGGCTTATGCTATCTTACATCACTGATTGGTTAAATGTATGCTCAAATTGAATAGAAATTTGTCATTATGTTTGAGACTAATTCTTAAAATCATGTTTCTTCTTTGCCTTACCCTACCTTTTACTTCTTTTTTATCAATGCTCACTTTAGTTTAAAGATCACTGTAAATATTCACTTAGATTAGATTAGAGTTAGAAATCTTGACTAGGAAGACTACAAGACTACAAAGACTTAGACCCTGGTGGCTCCCAACCACCACATCAAATAAATTTTATGGGTATCTCTCATACTTTGTCGACTATTCCACCATAGACACACTACTTGTCCCAAACTACAACTCATGCCTTGGATTTTCATATTCCTAAAATGAGAAGTGTTCATCAAAACTAAGGAACACTTTGTGGAGAAATTGTAAGAATCAACACCCCCTTATGGTAATTATATAATCATTTTAGATAGATAATAATAGCACACCCTAATTTAAAAAGGATATAATAAATGAAACTTTAAGGTAACTTAGCCTATTACGAGAATTGTATTAGTAAATATATCAAATTAAAACATATACAATGATCATTTCCCCAATATATGCATAATAAGATTAAAAACTAAAACATATAATATATTAATGAATACCATGCATGATATAGATTATATTACTAATCATATAGAAATTTAGAGTAAAAAAAAAGTAGGAAAGGCACACTAATATAAAATTAGGTAAACCATACTTATATTAAAAAATATAAGTAGTAAACTTTAGTGTCAAAAAAAAAACAAGTTTCATCATGAGACACATAATAAACAATTAAAAACGTCCATTATAGGGTGAAAATAAAGGCATACTAGAAAACTTTAAAATTAAGCAGACATAGATGGAAACATAAATATCCACACTAGCAATTATAATGTATAGGAAACTATAGACACCTAAACTTTGCAAAACACCCTTTTTACCTAGCATCTTATTCCTAGTTTGCCATATTTGGAAAATGTGGACATTTTAGGCTATTTCTAGGAAAATGGTGGGCTCACATAGGACTGCAACACATTGATCCTTTAAATCACCTTAAATATTATTAAAAACGTATCTATTTGTATTTTTAGACTATTATTCACCTATTAGCTATACTTGTCTGAAAATTAAAGAATGACTCATCTTTGGGACACACCTATGTACTATGTTGGATTTTTAAGGATAGACTTATAAATTATTTGGGATTTTCCATTGTATATTTTGGGGTCCTTTTGTACTTTTTAGTTGACCACACACCTTTAAGTTTATTTTCTACATTTATAAAGTTTTATAGTATTCATAAGTTATCCTAGATAAATCTACATATATAAGGCCGAGTCAAAACATTAAAAATATGTGACAACTACATATATTACACATTAAAAATAATTGAAGATAAGTCAAATAAAATGTTAAGCCTAAATCCAAGCATGAAACCCTTTAAATTTGTAACAATGTCATTACATCTTAGTCTCTCATGATTTCGCTAAAAGGAGTGTATTAGACTACAATAGTTTCATTATGTAGACACTAAATCTGAATTAAATAGCATCTCTATCTTGTATAATTGGCAAGTAATTCTCATTCATGTACCCTTTAATTCGTAAGACCTTATTTCTATTGAAAGGCTCACATCCTCTATCTCTTATGCTTATTGATTATCTCTTAGTTTGACCATGTGTTATTATGATGAACAAGACTTATGTTTTTCTCAAAATGATTTAAACCTACTTATTATCATCCTCCATAAGTTTTAGACCTTCACCTATTTTCTAGCTTCTTGGACACTTGTGTCCCAGCCAAGCACCTATGTCGATGCTAGTGTCCTATGCCAAACTAATCATCCAATGCATAAACTTATCAAATTTACAAATTTAATGTATCATATGGTTTTCCTAAGTTATTTAATGAGAGATATTTCTAAAAAGGATTGATATATACAATATCAATCCTCATTCATTCCTCAAATAACATATACCTAACAACACAAAATCTAACATGTAGGGGAGAAATATATAAGTCTAATGCCCTCTTATAAGTATTATCTATGTAGGCAATAGCCATTGATAGATGGGGCCTTTGGGAATCTCAACACCATGTGACCACTAACCTATATTTTCCATAATCACTTCAAGTGTAAAAAATATATGGTTTGATCATTTGACAAAGTATGACATGCTATGCATGAGATTTGAGCACACCAAAAAAAAGTGATATAAAAACCAAAGGTTTGTAGGTGGTCACACATAAATATAATTTATAATATATACATGCACCTACATCTAAAATAGGATGTAGTATCAACACAAGTATCTAGATCTGACATAAGTGTTTGAACCCCAAAATAAAAATTTCTATAATCTAATGATTGTTATATGAGCTTGATCTAGTCTACATCCACCTTGTTTTAGTCCAAGTTTGCATGTACACAATAATCTAGATAAATAATATTGTTTCCAATTTATTAAAACATCAATTAATAGTTTTACTCTATAGTTTTAGTGTATCTCAGTATTATAAATTCAAAACATTGTTTATACAAGTTTTAAAATTAATTGGCCTACTAAAAATCTATTTATCACACTTTTGCTTATTTATTTCTATATTATTAACACTATACTATATTTACCCATATTAATTTTAGGCTTAAACATTTGGTGAAACTAAAATCTGTGTCTTTGTATGAAAAACCCTAATTTGGTTTAGGGTTTCCTATTTTTATGATTGATTAATTTGTTTCAAATTATTAATCTTTAATCTATAAGAAATGGCAAATGTTAATCAAAAACACATTTTCAAATGAAAGATAAAGAATCATTAGTTACTCGTATTAATAAAAACAAGGGCTTAATAGATGCAATTTTTTATGTTAAAATATATAAAATTAGTAATCATGCTAAGGTTGGGGCTTCTTTACTTAGTTATGGTGAATCCTTAGGTGGTACTACAAATAACTCTATACTAATAATCCTCCCCTTAGGCACATCATCACTCCATTCTTATAAGGGGGAATATGATATGTGTTCACACATTTGTTCCCTAAAAGTACTATTGTTGTATAATACATGTGAAACATTAATACTTGAACCCAATTACCACTTTAAATTCCATTATATACTCAAAATATGGGTAATTTTTTTTTTTTACTTCCCAAATTCCCAACCTTAATGACCAAGACGTAAAAGCTCTTTTCCAAACTATTAAATTGTTACAATCTAAGGTTACTATTATTGAATAAAATTACATGAAATAACCTTATGATTTTCATTCACAAGAGGTGTTACATAACCCTATTATACCTAATATATCTTTGCTTCCCTTGCCAACTAGTTTTTTTACACCTAAGTTCACATTTTACAATGGAAAAGGTGATCCTGAACAACATCTTCAATATTTCTATGTGCCATGTCTTGATTATGCCTTCATTGATAAATTTTTGAATAAATTATTTCTAAGGAGATTCAATGACTATTATTTAAGTTAGTTCTATTATTTACCAATCCAATAAATAAACACATTCAAACCTCTTGAAAATCTATTTTTGGAAAAATTCTCTATTAATATTATAGAAAAGGTTTCATATGACCAAATTGTGAAAATAAAATAAGGAATAAATTAACCTATCAATGAAAATGTCTTAATACACAAGACAATGTTATCTAAAACTAAAAATCATATTATATATAAATAAATTAAAAATAGCTTCAATCAAAGTTTGCTTGCCCCATTACATTATTCCATTGTTTCCAAAAAGTTCAAATCTTTCAATGACTTGTGCCATATTTTTTAGGATTAGGAGCACAATTGATTACCTTGTATAAGCAACTAAACATGAAATTTAACTAGAAGTAACAAGTAACTAGAAATCAGAAACAACACAGAATTTTAGAGACAATACAATCTTGTATTCAACTAATCCAGAAAGAAAATACAATAAAGAAGATGCCACACTCTTCTTCCCACACCTCAAAGGATTCCCACACCTCTAGGGCTCCCATTAATTCTCCTTCAAGAGTTATCTCTCTCAATTATGGTCACAACAAACACAGAGTTGTTCACCTCCACCAGTCAATAACAATACTGCTAGTACACAAGTACTCAAAGTACTCCAAGTAAATCTCCTTTGAACTTGGAACAACCTAAAAATCAAATGATCTTACTTACCATGTAGATCTAACCTGATCTTGCACAACATGCAGATCAACCTGGTCTTGCACACCTGCAAACCTAGATCTTACAATTGGAAGGATCTCTTCCTTGTCCTTGATTACAATACAGCCCCATGAGTCTATTATATAGATCCCATGCAAAAAATAATTAGACTTCTAATTATAATAATTAGAAATGTAGACTCAAGACTAAAATTAGTCTTTTACATGCAAACAACTGGTTTTTTAAACTAATAATTCATCAACTAGTAGTTCTGGAATCGCACAGGTGACCGATGTTGGTCCCTGTCTATCTGGAGATGACCGATGTTAGCCGATCTTTAACCGATGCCAATTGCTCTGTACACTAGATATGACCAATGTTAGTTGGCTTGCCGATGTCGGTTTCTCTACAACTTAGCAACCTCCTCTATTTGCATACCTATGAAGCTTTTAGCTCCATAACCTAACAATCTCCTACTTGGAGATAAATAGTTGCACCTGTACTTATACCTGTACATCATCTAATTTGTTTTCTAGCTTGTATCCCTCTTCAAGTTCAGTCTTGAAGATCAACCACCACACAACCTGTGGTGCAACGCCTATCATCCAAGTCCCCTGCCATATCCAAATCTACATACCCATGTAGAGAAGTGCTTGACCCTACATAGCATGTTAACCTATTACTGGTCCCTCTTAGATACCTAAGAATCCACTGAACTAATTTCTAGTGCTTCTTTCCTGAATTGGCCATGAACTCACTAATAACACCCACTGCTTGGGCAACATCAGGTCTAGTACACATGTACTTAACCTCATCATGTAAATTGGGACACTGTTTTGTGAACTGTCCATCCATAAGTGTGCTAACCATTTTTTCATCTTGCATCTTGAACCTTGCCACTACCTTATTCACACAATCATCCTGAGACAAAATCAATCTATGATCTTCCCTATTTCTAGGAATACTCATGCCAAAGAATTTTGTTGCTCCCAAATTCTTCATGACATACCTCTAAACTAACTTTACCTTTAGCTCAACAAATCCCTACATGTGTGACCCTATAATAAGCATACACACTACATATAGTAATAGGATAATGTAGCTAATATTATCCAACCTAGTAAAGGAAACACAATGGTTAAACCTCCATTGTCTTATAGCCATCTCAAGACCATATACCCTGGCCTTCCATCTCGTGTGTCCATTCTCTCTCTTCTTTAACCTGAGAATCTATTCATCTTTCAGTGCTTTCTTTCTAGCTGGCAACTCTACCAAATCTTCTGTTTGGTTCTCATCTAAGGAATCAACTTCCTCATTCATGCCATGCTCCCACTATTTCCTAGATTTTACCTACTCTACTTCTTTAAAACTTCTTGGTTCTTGACCATCAATGAGAAACAAGTAGTCTAAAGAAGGGGAATAAAAAATTTGAGGCTTACTTACACTTTTAATCCTCCTCATGGGCATTTGAGACTCTTTGATAACTTGATATCTGCACAAAATCCATTTTTTGGTCGACCCTGGTCTGCACCCGATTGATGTCGAATCTTCCTGATCATCGACGTCGATTCCCTGATCGACGTCGGTGTCCACCTGGTCACCGACACTGATTCCCTAACTGATGTTGGTTACCACTTGCCTGACACCACCAACTCTAGTCTACACATGACCGATGTCAGTATCTGCCTATTTGACATCGGATCCACCTGACCGACATTGGTAACTATTTTTTCCTTTGAGTGATGAATATTTACCCATGAGCTTACCTTGGATCATAACCTTGTCTAAACTACCCTGCTCAAAATTATTCAGCCCCTGTGACTGATCTCTATCCATCATCTTCTTCTGGAAAACCAAGGCTTTCCTGTTCTTGTCAAAACCATTAGATTTCCTCTTTATGCCATAAACCTGATCCTTTCTTGTAGCATGTGTTTCAAGAAACCTCACTTTCTTTTGTTGCTTATATAAATCTCTATCTCTGCTTTCTAAATCTAAACTCTTACCCTTTGACTCAAGAACATGCATCCCCTTCTTATTCATGTGACCAAGCCTACGAAGCCACATCTTTGAATCTACAACTGAAATAGATAACCCAGAAGGAGAATCAGTAATACACGTAGATAGATAAAGAGTACCTACTTTCATACCTCTTGATAAAATAAGTGCACCCTTGGTAACTTTCTAAGAGTCCACTGTGAGAGTTATTGTGCATCCCTCATCACCCAACTTTCCTATAGAAATCAAATTTTGCTTCAAGACTGGGACATGCATGACCTCCTTCAACACCCATGTGTTGCCCATCTACAATTTTAACTGCACTTTCCCTTTGCCAACCATTTGATAAGGCTTACCATCCCCTAAATAAATCTCTCCAAAGTCTCCTTAGACATATTCATGGAAAAATTCTCTATTTGGGGTTGCACGGAAAGAGGCACCAAAATCTAAAACCCAAGATTCCACTTTATCCAAGGAATATAAAAGAACATCCTGTGTAACAATATCTGCAACATTTGCTTCTTTATTTTCTTCATGTTGATCTCCAACCAACCAACAATCTTTCTTTATGTTCCCTGCCTTTCCACAATTCCAGCAGACTATTTTGCCATACCTGGATTTGGATCTCCTACCTATCTTTGACCTTGATTTCCCTTGATCGATCTTCTCTCTTTACCTTCCCCTACTTTCAACACTTAAAGCATTCCCTGATGATTCACTTGTGCTTTTCCTGTGAATTTCTTCATTCAAGATTACACTAACAACATCATCAAATTTTAAGATATTTGAAGCAGACGTAGTATTGCTAACTGCCATTACCAAACTATCCCAACTTTCAGGTAATGAGCATAAGATTAAGAGAGACTTAATTTCATCATCAGAAACAATATTGACTGAAACTAAGTGGTTTACCAAACCATGGAAATCACTAAGATGACTGTGTATAGATCCACCTTCCAACATTTGCAAATTAAATAACTGCTTCATAAGAAATACCTTATTTGAAGTTGAGGGTTTTTCATATAAATTTTCCAAAGATTCCATTAACTCTACCATTGTCTTAGCCTATGATAAGTTAGAAATCACAGACGATGCCAGGCTCAACCTTATAGATCCTAGAGCCTTCTGATCAAGAACCTTCCATTCTTCATCTTTCATATCCATGGGCTTGCTTGCAACCCCACCCAACGGTAAGTATATATCTTTTTGATATAGATAATATTCTATCTGCATCCTCCATAATTGATAATTCTTGCCGTTAAACTTCTCCATTCTTAGCTTACTTTCTTTTGCCATTGATATACTCCCACTCAATCAAAAACTCCTGAGAGTGACCTGTAATCAAACACAAACCTACTCTAAACCAAGATCTATGAACCTACAACCCTAGCTCTAATACCACTTTGTTAGGATTAGGAGCATAATTGATTACCTTGTGTAAGTAACTAAACATGGAATTTAACCAGAAGTAACAAGTAACTAGAAATCAGAAACAACACAAAATTTGAGAGACAATACAATCTTGTATTCAACTCATCTAGAAAGAAAATATAACAAAGAAGATGCCATACTATTCTTCCCGCACCTCAAAGGCTTCCCACACCTTTAGGGCTCCTAGTAATTCTCTTTCAAGAGTTCTCTCTCTCAATTATGGTCACAACAAACAACTCAAACACAGAGTTGTTCACCTCCACCAGTTAGTAACAATACTGCCAATACACAAGTACTCAAATTACTCCAAGTAGATCTCCCTTGAACTTGCAACAACCTAAAAATCAAATGATCTTACTTACCATGTAGATCTAACTTGATCTTGCACAACATGCAGATCAACCTAGTCTTGCACACCTGCAAACCTAGATCTTACAATTGGAAGGATCTCTTCCTTGTCCTTGATTACAATATATCCCCATGAGTCTATTATATAGATCTCATGTAAACAATAATTAGAATTCTAATTACAATAATTAGAAATGCAGACTTAAGCCTAAAATTAGTATTTTACATGCAAACAACTGGTTTGTTAAACTAACAGTTCATCAACTAGCAATTTTGGAACCGTACAAGCGATCAGCGTCAGTCCCTGTCTGTTTGGAGATGACTGACATTAGCCGATCTTTTACCGATGCCAGTTGTTCTATACACTAGATATGACCAACATCGGTTGGCCTGCCGATGTTGATTTCTCTGCAACTCAACAACCTCCTCCATTTGCATACCTGTGAAGCTTTTAGCTCCACAACCTAATAATATTATTCGTGATTATGAAATGAAACTTATATCATTAAATAAGATTAATTATGTAGAAAAAACATTTAATAGATAAAATACCAAGTTTACAATTGGACAAGTTAAAAATTAAATCAAACAGAGCCTAAAAATTAAATAACTACCTTGGTTTATGTGGTTTCACAATAATCTAATCGGCTTGTCTTATACAATGCACCAAGTAGACAATTTACATGCTTACCTAAGATTCCATTTTCCTCACTTCCAACACTTGTAGAGTATCAAATCATATCTCTCCCTCATCTTATATAGGCTTACATTAGTCATTCTAACTAAAGGATATGATTCAAATTCTTATTTTAACTATCACAAATACCTAGGGCATTCTAACTGATATTTTACCATCAAACATAAAATTCAAGACCTTGTTAATGACTAAGTGATTACATTTTATGTTTATTAAAATGAATCAAATTCACAACCTTGTGATCACCATAAATTAAGTATATTCAACTATCATTTATAAAAACATTCTAAAAATGAACTAGAAGTGAAAATGGCATATAATGCACATCCTCTTTCATGACATTAAGGGCACTCATAAGATAAGGTTACTAGTACTTATATGAAACATAAACTTCCTATGATTTTTAGAACTTCTATTAGTTTTGATGACAATGAGGTTGTGGATGATGGCTCAAATCTTCATTCGTTATTCATTTGAACATACCTTGATCACTAGCTTATACATAGTGTTATGGTTTATAATGGTGCAAGTGATAATGTTTGTACCATAACATTACTTACTCATTTGGGTTACACACATAATGGTTTATATTCTTATACTAAATTAGTTTTAGCATTTAATGGGACATCAAAAAAAAATATTGGTGAGATTAACTTACCTTTACAGGTGGATTCAAAACATGTGGTTACTACCATTTCCATTATCCCTTACATAGGTATTGTTGATATGTTATTGGGAAGACCTTAGATACATACAGTATGTGTAGTAACTTATACAAGGCATGTGTGTGTTACATGCATTCATATCAATAGGGTAATTATAACTTCTATAATTCCATATAAACATCCACTTCAACTAGAGAAGTTTATACCAAGGAATTTAATTATAAAACTTACTAAGGTTAATAATCCATAAAAGAGAAAGAAACATGCAATACCATTTACTATATAGCTATTACTTGATAGAATCTTAAATTATAGACACACAATATCCATATATCTACACACCACATTTAAACATTCATAGATCTTAAACATTTACCTATTACTATTACTTCAAAAAACCACAAAGTATTCAATGATGGATTCTATAAACCCCTACTCATATTATCCCTTCATATAGACATAGTCATATTTTACATAAATAAAGCATTACCAATCATATAGTGTAAAATATTACACATATGCATGCTCCTTGGAAGTATCATCAATTTATTGCACTAGGTTCATAGTGGGGAGATACCTATGACCATCGTTTGGATGATTTCCTAGTATAGTTTTTCTTGTCAATATTAAAGAAATACAAAATACATTTAAAATAAAAAAATATTTCCATATTTTACATTTTATATTAGCTCCTAGACATTTATTTTTCTAGTTTCATGCTTGTATATAGCATATCATATATTTCATTCTACACATGTTTCACACATCTTTTGAGTATGATATGTGCATACCCAGGCACATGAACTATGCTCTTTTAGACATTGGGCCTTCCCTCCACTTGTGTAATTTTTACATTAGGTACATACAAGTATTTTATCATGATACATCCAATTTATATCATTCTATGATCATTTTCCATTATCATGGGTGAGCTTATATACTTACGCATGCCTTTATCCATGTTTATATATTTTGTAGTGTACTTGATATGTTATGTACTTAATGTTTTTTTATAACATATATATAGGATTTATTATAACATGAGTATGTTGGTTTCTTATGTTCCATTATTTTTAATTATTCATTTTATTTATTGTCTTGTCTTGCATTTTAGTGCTTATTTGAGCACTTGAATATGCTCCAATAATTATGGCCAATGTGATTATGTTTGCCTTATGTGGCATTCATATACGTCATATTTTTTTAAATGTGTATATTATAACATGTAATTTTATTCATTGTGTACATCTTACCAAGGCATGTCTCTTTAGTTATGCATCATTTGAACATGCCCCTTGTTTGAGGTCTCCTTAGACCATTGTATTTTGTTTTGATTTTGAGTGATCTTGTATAGGTGTTTCATTGATTATTGAAATTATAATATTATTATATAAATTTTTTCATGATTCACATCATTCATCTTAGGAATTTATGTGATCACATACTATGTATCTCATCTTTATATCTACCTAGACATGTTATGCATATTTGTTACATGATATATTCAAATATTATGCATTTACCTTATCCTTTTAAGGTAAGGTGACTACCAGTTTTTACTTCCCATTACCTAAAAAGGGGGAATATGAATGGGGGAATTTCATAGAGGCATCACTTTCACACTTTCATAGTTTTATATTTCAATAGGGGATGCAAAAAATGAATGTCTCCCACATCTACACCAATTCTAAATTTCAAATAATAGTGGGGGAATGTTATGGAAACATGTTATCCAAACCTATACCAGTTCTCAATTTCATATTATAGTGGGGAAATTTTATGGAAACATTTTCTCCACACTTATACCAAAACACATTTTCAAATTATAGTGGGGTCATGTCATGGTAACATGTCTTCCACACTTTTAAAATTTCAAAATTGGCCAAACTACACCATTATATGATTCAGATACACACTTGTGGAAACATTATATACATTGGTACCATTGTTATACCAATTTCTTTTATCTTGAGACATATATGAGGTGCATATTCCATTTAAAAAATCACATTAAATTATAAAAATGAGATCATGTTTTAGATTTCAAATACTTTTAATGACTTTAGCCTGCATTGGGGAGAACATTTATGGACTATTATTGAATCAATATTCTATAGTATTTGGTTTAGTTTTTTTAAGGTTAATGTGATTAAATCACTCAATATTACAATGTTTATATGATGGAGTGATCAAATCATCCATCTACACAAGTTTTATAGTGTGGGTTGACTTGGAACACTCACTCTTACTAGGCTATCGATATCACTGGGTTGCACATTTGAGCTAATCTCAATTATCAGGTGGAAACTCACCTTTTCTCCAAGGTTGGGGGAAATTTTTCCTCCAATATTTAAATATTTTTTCACCTTTAGGTTGTTAATATTATCCTAATATTATCTCCAAATATTCACAATAAAACTTTTCTTCAAATAAAATCTTCAAAAGGCAAGTTCTTTACATTGACACATAAGTGTACTCCTAACCTTGATCTCATTAATTAAAATCATTTAAAAATATTTAAATTCCAAAATATATGAATTTATTATATACTATAACACACAAGACAACAAGTAGGGGAAAGCTACATAAGTATGAGGCATTTCCTAGATTATTGGCTATGTAGGTAATGTCCATTGATATAGGCTTGTGGAAGATTGACACCATGTGCCCACCAATTTTTTTTTCCCATAGTCACTCCAAGGGTGAAAAAAGTAGGATTTGATCATTTGAAAAATAGTGATATCCTATGTGTGAGATCTGAACACACTAGAGTAAAGGAGATATAAAACCTATAATTTTTGAGGTGGTATCATCCAGATATGTTAATATTATATATTATATACTTACATCCAAGCCAAAAAATAAGGTCAACACAACCATCCAGATCTAACATAAGTGTCTGAAGCCCCATAATACAAACTTATAGAATCTAAAAATTATTCTAGGATGTTGATTTATCCACTTCTAACCTGATTAAGCCCAAGTATACATGTGCATGATAAACCAAATAAATAATCTTATTTATAATTTATTGTAACATAAATCAATAGTTTTAATTTATATTTCTAGTGTATCTTAATATTATAAATTTATAATGTTTTTAATCTAATTTTTCAAATTAATTGGCATGTTATTGATTTTTTTATCACCCTTATACATATTAATTTATATGTTATTAACCCTATACTATATTAGCCCATCTAAATTTAGGGTTAAACACATTATTATTTATATGAAAGATATTTAAAAAATCATAACTCAAGGTATTTCATCCACATAGTCACATAACTACATGGAGGCAAACTTTTGAGCTTTTAGGATATGTAGTTGGCTATGCCACCTTAGTAGTTTGTTAAAGCCTTAACATTTTTGTTAGAGTGTCAAGCTAGGTCAATAAGTATATTATTTTTTAAAAGTGAACACCCAAGAATAATATGAAGGAAGTTGCATAGGCAATAGATAAAATAGCCTACTAAATGATAGCAGATAGACATGTCCATAGGGAGATAGACATGACAAAATGATATTTTCACCACTATTCCATACATAATTCAGACCCTTATTGCATGGATTTGTATAAGATAAAATTATAGGTTCTATAGTTTAGGTTTAGGTTTCACACATTTTGTATATTCATTTTACAAGCTCATATTTATAGAACAACAAACATGTGTGATCATTCCTTATAACTTTGTCATTTACATTCCTTAGCTTAGTTTAATTATGGAAATTGGAATTGTTTATATTTCTATCCTATTAAATAGATTGGAATTCTATACTTTCTTTCACATATTCTTAGACTAATTTAATTACAAGTTAATTTTTTTGTATAGACCCAAAATTAGGGTAAACATAAATGGTGAACTAATAATTTTTTCAATATTCAACATAGATTTATTATAAGGACCCTATTTTCCTCAATACTTGTTAATTTCATATTTTTAGCTCCTTAGAGATTTTAATATTGGTGTTTTTTCCTTGTGATATTTATATGTCCATATCTTACGTCTAGGAGGCTTAGGTCACTTTCCCCTATCTTACATTTTACAATGTTAAATGGTGATACTTATAAATTTAAATAATTACCTTTACACAACTCACATTTTAAAAATGAGACAACTTAATCAATAACCTTCTATGGAGGTCCCTTCTTAGAACAATAGTGATTGTGAAAATGGAATCCATGATAACCCTAAACCCAAACTTGAGAAAATGCCATTTTTAAGGCATGGATAAGGATAAATTCAAGTAATTTATTAAAAAATATATTTATTACTTAAGTGATAATATAAATTTTATTATTTATTTCTAAAATTAGAGAATTGATAACAAGGATGTTATGCCTGGGCAACCTCTAGTGAAGTAAATTAACTCTTCTACAATAGGAAGTGAGACTAGAACTGCTCATAAAAATCCTCCATACATTCTAATAATATAAGTAATATTTTTCATATAATTAATTCATACATATATTATATTAATCAAAGGGACACTAATACTTACATTAATGCCAACCCTAAATCAAATGGTACATCTAGTGATTCAATCATACAAAAAAAAATGAGATCATATGAAAGAAATATAAATTTACAAATCTCATAAGAAATTACTAAATATAGTCATTTACCTTAATATTTAGATATATTTTACAATCCTATAGATCTATAGGCCCTTTTTTATCCTTTACCTCCATATTTTTCATGTCCCGAGTGTAAAACATTCAATGGAAAATGATATCATTATTTGAACATTAAAGACTTCTTTGTGTCTTTTTGGGTCTCACCATGGTGAGCTTCTTGTGAAAAAATGTTTTATATAATACTCAAAGTTTTTTATTTATATTTATTATATTATTTTCATAATAGGTTAGTGTTTAACTTTTAAAAATTACTTAAACTCTTTTTAGTGCACCTTTTTTACAAACATTTGTCAAAATGTGACATTTTTACAAAAGTCTCAAATCAAGAGAAATCCTAATGAATGATTTATGGATTATAATATTAAATTAAATACCATTATTACTAATATTTCACATCCACTTATTGATAAATATTTACAAATTATAATCTCAGTTTTTTTATCCTCTCAAGGATAAGGTAGTGTTTACCAACTATGACTCATTAGATGACTTTTTAGATTCCTTGTGTAAAATTAAAACTAATATTATGGATTAAAAAATATGGTAAATTATACACCTATTGATTCAACATCAAATTCTCACCAACATCATGGCAACCCAACACTTAATGTAAAGGCTCATGATGCACACAAATTTCTAACTAAGAATGAGAACAAAACTATCAATCAAATATTGCCAAATAAAATTACATTTTTGACACCTAAGAAATAAGAGAGTTTAAAAGAATACATGATCCAAATATATAATTCATAAAGAGTCTTAAATAATGTAATATAATTTACATAAGAAAACATTTTGAGTGAGATCAAGTTATATCTTTACTTGATGACTCTAATCCTAATGCCTTTCATGAATATTATCATTGAGGTTCAAGGCATTCAACCCAAACTTGTTACATATTATGTTATAATATTCAATACCTATTTGATATAAAAACTTTTATGGTAGGATGAAATAATTATTATTTTAAATAATTATAAGTAGCACTAAATAATTTTTTAAAAATCTTTACCAAACCATAATAATGCAAAGAAAAATAAGTACACATGGAAACATTTATACAACCTAAGTGTGAATTACACTACTATTGAGGTAAACATACTCCCATTTCTAAAAAATAGGGACACTTGTGATCATTTTAAACCTTAACATTGAAATCTTGATACTCTACAATTTATTACAATTTTAATATCATCCACACTTGTTAGAATTGGCCCATTTGTTTAGGGTTTTACTTTAACCTTACCTAATGTTTCTAACAATTTATTTTTATGTCTTAAAATTTTAGGTTTCATGGGGATATTGTCAATGGATCATTAAATATTTTACTATACTTTGATCTAAAAAATGTCATAGTTGGGATTGTGTTATGAAACCTTCCTTTGGGAAACCCTAGTCTAGGCCCTCGGTTCAATTTAAAATTTTGGTGGGAATAGATTTGGAAAAAACATTTTGAATTAACTTTAGACTTAATCCTAATATTTATGTTAAGTCTTGGTAATTTATTTTAACCTTACCAAAACTTAGCTTAAATCCATGATTGGTCCCCCTTTATTTTCCCTCTTTTGTTCCCTACATTTTAACCTGGTCTAGCGTATATGTTCGTACGGTGTTTTATTTTCCTATCCTATTCCCCTTTGTTATGCACTTAGTATAAAGTCTTAATCCTAAGGCCCCATTCATGATTATTAATATAAACAAGACCTTAGTCTTAAAATTTTAGCCTAAGTTCTAGTATTGACCCATGTCTTAACTTAAACACCTCACTTCTTTATAGATCCAATAGGTCTCGCTTCATCATGAATAAAAATCTGACAAAACATAAGGGTACCAATGAAATTATACGACATGATACATCAAACTTGTCTCATATAATCACCAGGATCAAAATAAATGATCTACACTTAATCAAGATCGATGATCAAATAGTGCGAGATTGTCCTCAAGTTAAATGGATCCCCTTTTACTATACAAACTCAAGCCAATCAAGTGCAAGAATCTAGATCAAGATCAATGGTATGTGGTTACTCATATATAGTGGATCTAATAGAGTGAATGTGGCATTCAAAACTTAAAATCTAAAAAGTCCTGTGGAGTCTCCATGTGGCACTCTTGCATTTGAGTCAAATATCAAAAGGGGCCCCATGCATTAATACTTAGACTTAACCTAAGTTTTTATCCTAAGGTTTATTGTATTTTCTTAATACAATGAAACCTTAGGCTAAAACCTTAGGTTATGATTATAATATAGGAAGGGACCCATTCTATTATGCCATTTGATCTTAAGATTTTTAATTAATCTAAATTTCATATGCATTGATCTATAAGCTAACTTAATCTTCTTTATAATTGTAAGAACCAATGGCATGCATCTACTCAAATCTTAATTGATGGTCTTTACCAAGTTGGGACCAAATGATCAGATGAAGTATATTAAATCTAATATCTATAGACCAAAGGGAATTCATGATTTTAAATTTAACATTCTCATGACTATCATTTGACATCTATGAGGCCATTATTCAAGTTTGTGACATCTTAAACTTTAATATCATCAAACCCAATGATTCACTAAATAAAAATTGATAATCTCATGACCATCATTTGATTCCCATGAGTCTATGAAATTTAAGTTCATAAAATATATTTCCTAGGCACATGAATATGATTTGCAAACATGGCTAAAGTTTTCTTTTCTTATTACAAATCAAGGGACCCCTCAGAAAATATTCGAGTGCTTAGGATATTTTTAAACTGTAATGATAAAATAAACTTGTGATCTAATATTTTCAGCAATAGACTTAATCTAATTATTTATCTTAAGGTTCCAATTATAATTGTTAACACAATAAAATTTAGGCCAAGGACTTGCATTACCTCGACTAGAAATCCATATGCCATAACTTAGCTTAAAAAGTTTTAACATAAAGTTTCATCATGTTAAAATCCTAGGTTACAACCCTACATTAAGAACACTTACTATTTGGTCCCCATTTTAGGCACATTTTAAGACTTACCTTAAATATTTTAACCTAAATTTTACATCACGTTCATCAACACAAAATAAAACCTAGCCTAAAATATTTAGTCTAGGCCACTTTATATGTATGCTGTAAAACTTAGCATAAGTATTTTGGCCTAAAGTCTATGATGTGTTTATTAATATGAACTATACTTTAGCCCAAAGTATTTATCCTAAGTCCCTTCCTATGTACTGATGCTAATTATACATCATGCATCTTTTAGTGATTGATAGCTCTCACTTCATCATAGAGGATGATCCAATTCCATGAAGAAGACCCAATAGATCTAAAGAATTTGATCTATCAAACCAATGGTATGAATCTACCTAGATAGTGATCAATGATCCATACTTAAGTAGGACCATTTGATCAAATAGAGCATAATTGAATAAATATATTAAAAAAACCTTTAAAGTTTCACGAGATTGACATGTGGGAGGCACACATTCACTACATAGAATGTAGAGCCCAGAAGGACCACAAAGGTGCCAAGTGGCACAAATATGAGGCCCAACACAAAAAAACTAATGGCAGTCAAGCCTTGGGATCATGATCAATAGTCTACATTGATCCATAAATAAGGATTTGATGGCATGAAGGAAAAGATGGTTTTCAAAAGATAACGGCTAGTTCCTTTAAGCCATTTATGAAAAATGCCATAAAATTTACCACACAAACACCACGTAGGTTCCATGTAAGCACAAAATGAAAAAAACTAAAGATTTGGTGTGCTAAAAAAATCAAAGGTATAAACATGGAGGTCTAAATAAAATTTGAGACATGAATGAGCCTAACTTTTAATAGTCATTGCCATTAAAGCTTTAGAAGCCCTATTCTACATAAAAAGCCATAATTTGAACTTAGATTAATCAAAATTAAGCCAAGAAGAGTTTAATTAAAATTAGAGAGAGAAAAAATTGACCCAGAGGCTACTTGTAATCTATTAGTAAGTAGTTGAAAATTTCATAATCATGGCAGCTCAAAGGTAGTATCAAAGGGATGAGATAGAGTTATACTTAGCCTTAGATAATGAGGGAATAATATTTAAGGATATGAACCTGGATACTATAACATTAAACACCAAGAATATGAACTGGTTTGAGCTATTTTGGATAATTGAGGAGATGTCAACCATCATAAGGAAGGAACAAAATAATGAAACCATTCTATAGAGATAAAATGACCTATTCTCCATATAGATGACTAGCCTTCACTATGCCACCACAAATCTTGAGGTAATACAATACATCGATGTCATTACTCCTCTTTTCAAGGATTAAAAAATTGAACAAGATTGGATAATTCATGGACATAGTTTTAAAAATTAGAATATATTTTCCCCCTTGATTTTGAAAGCTACTATAAACTATGTAAGCCTCAGGTAGACTTGAAAACCATTAGGGAATTGATTGGGAAGCATAACTTAAATACAATCCTTACCCCATGGCTACTTACTAGGAATCAAGTAATCTAAGACCCCAATAGGAAGATCCCAATTATCTAATTTAGGGAGGGGGTTAGGATAATTATGACCTTGTTGAATAGGTTATCTGGAGCTCCCTCCACCACTCACATTTATATAATTTTGGTTCCCTATGTTTACTTCATGGTAGAGAAGGGACTCACTCCCCCATTGGGTCAAATGATTAATATCTATTTGAAATCACAATTCACAACCATTAAAAGGAAAACCAATAATCACTTCTACATGATTTACTATCTTCTAGATGCCCTCTTAAACACCACCAAGAACCCATACATTAAGAATTAGTAACCTGATGGGAGACAAATAGTCTCCCATCATTATTCCAAGCTTCACATATTCAACAATAGACAAAACATGTAGTTTATTTGTGATTGTGTTTATCCAGCTCTAGTGGAATCCATCATAGGGATCCCCATGAATAGGGTCAACCCCTAGTTAATAAATATGTGTAATTAATAAGGGATATCTTCTTCTACCCAGATTGTATAATAATAAGGATATAAGGGACTTTGACATAACCCTATAGGTTACCCATCTATGTGCCCATAAAACTAGAAGAATAATAAGTTATGTACCAACTTCTTCATGGTATAGATGGATTATGCAAGGAGAAAAGGAAGGGCTACCTCCATCCCTTTCCTTTGAAAATAAAAAAACTTTGTTTCAAAATTAGGAGCATGTGAATGTTATTTATAGACATAGGGACTCATTCAACTTGTAGTTAAATGAATTGAGGTAATGGGACACTATTGATAGGGTCACTAAAAATTTGAAGTCCAAAACCATAAGCAAGGCCTATGAACATCACCCTAGTGTCCATGACACACTATACATCAAGGCCTCTAGTTTCCTAGAGGTATTAGCCAGGTTAAAGAGGCATAACATTAAACTAGAGCCAAGGTTGGCTAGGTGAGATGACAAGTCACTAGGTGAGATATGGAAAATAGGGCCACTGTAATATCACTTATTTCTTGGACCATCCTCTAGGCCCCCTCTAGGAAAGGATAAATTATAAGAGAGACCTAGTGAAGGAAGATCATCTCTGGCCCAACCTTAAAGGCTAGAGTATCTAATAGAGTTCCTAGATAACATTGCATTAGGACCTAATGAGATAGTGGAAGATGCACTTAAGGTGCTTGTTAAAGCATATGGGTCAGATGATGAGGAGGAATAAGATAAATAACCCTAAGTCCAAGCTGAGGAAGTAGAACAAGATAGAGGGAAGGAGGTTACCTTGGACTTGTTCTAGTTGCACCCATACATAAAAGGAAGGATGAATTGGCATTGGTGCTAGTTAGTAAGAAGAAGCCCAGACTAAATTTCACTCACCCCATAGGTGAAGTCAACTTGTTCAGTGATGAATATCCAATTCATGGGCCAATCATCCATAAATGGTTCATTTATGGGAAAATCCAGAAGATCCCAACATTTTAACATTCATGGGGCTTGACCCAGATAGTCCATATTGATGTTCATGATGAGGTCAAGCCATGGATAGTGGCTTTGATGAAAGAAGAATAATTTCCACATGAGGTTCAAGTAGTACTTAGATGAACACTCATGGAGCTTTAAGTAGCACATTAATGGAGGTGTTAGAACCTCCAAAGATTATAGAGTCAATAATTAGTGTGTATTCCAATCCAAAAAAAAAAGGATTAGAAAGGGTAACCACTAATAAGGACATGGTTGGAAGTGAGGAATTCACATTTCAAAAGGTTGAACCATTTGTTTTTTTAACTTCCATTGAAGGTTAAAGGCCTAGTGAGCACCCAATTCATGAAGAAGACATAAAAGGACTATTTAATGCTCATTTAGCATAGCTCAAAGTAGGGATCAAAGTCATGAAGTAGAGGATAGATAACCTAGAGAAATAAAAAGAGAATTTGGAGACACATGCTATCTTGTCAACCCCATAGGTAATGATAAATTTGTTTGAAGCATATTTTTATGAAATGTTCAAAACCTTGAAGTTAATGAATCTAAGGCAAAGTGTATTTACCTAGCAGGGTATAGTAGCCAAAGTATTGATAGACTAATGGAAACATTTAAGGGATAAAATAAAAGATATTATCAATATAATAATTGAGGGTAGAATTTATGGCTTCAACACCATTAGCCTAGCCCATCTAAACTCAAGTATGGGAGTAATTAATGATAAGAGCCAGGATCTAAGTGTATGGTTAAGGCACCTAGTAAGGCTCTTGAGAGATGATGAATAAATAATAAGTAGAATTTAAAAACTTTTTAGCACTATGATGTCCAACCCTACAAAATTCAGCTCCCTAGGCATCATTGATGATGACAAAAATAAGCACAAAGCTACTTTGGTAATGTGAGAAGTGAGGAACAAGAGTCAAGGCTAATATAGAGGTGATAATAGCTAAGTCATGGGAATGATATTTACTAATAAATAAAATATTGTTAAATCTAGGAGCATCAAGAAGGCCATGGCAAGGAATGATAGGGATTTAAATGACTTTGTTGATCGAGAAGATGATTGTCTCTTAAAACTAGCTGTTGATTTGGAGCTAGTCAATGAGCAACATCAGAGAATCTATGGAAATTATTTAGGAGTACATAGGTATCCCTTATGGATAGGGTCCACTAAATAATTAATGATATTACATTTTATGTAAAGTGTTGTAATATTTAAAAGTGAAATATTCTTTTATAAATGCATATGCTAGTTTGTTATCATATTTGCCTATAGATCAGTCCATTTTGGAAATAGAAATGTATTCTAAAACTATGAATAAGGATAATTATCCTTATCTTTGTACATGTGTAATCTTATGACTAACTGGTATACTGCCTAAGTCTTTTACAAAAGGTAATATTACCATTTTGTAAAAAAAGGAAGTATTGAGCTAAAACTTGTATACTCTTGAGCAATTAATATAAGCAAGGAATACTAAATTTTTTGTCCAAATTTGTTTTTATCAATTTTAATATGGATTATCTAAATTTATTATTCTAAGCCTTTAATTTAAATTGTTACTATGAATTTTGAATGTGCATCTTTGTTACAGGGTTGCTAATTTCTATGAATTTTGAATGTGCATCTTTGATACAGGGTTCCTAATTTCTATGAATTTTGAATTTTCTTAGACTTTGTTTCATTTTATTTTCTCTGCATTAAGATTTGAAAATTCTATTTGAATGAAACAATAAACCTTTAAGATAAATTTAGTTCATACTTATATTATTTCATGTTTTTCTTAGATATTTGCCAAGTGTATGGTGAGATTTGAGCATCTACTAGTTCACATTATATATTGGTTAAATGCATGTCTAGTTGAAATTAAAACCTTGTCATGATGTTTGAGGCAAAGATCAAAAATCACATACTTTATTTCTGCCCTGCCCTTCCTTTTGATTCTTTTTTTGATCAAATCACTCTAGTTTATATCCAATTATAAATATTCATTTAGTTTATAACTTTGATCATAATTCACTAACATCATCATATATGCTTCAAAATTTCCATAGATTAAGGACCATGGTGGCTCCCAACCACCAATTAATATAAATTTGTGGAACTTTTCAATTTGTTTTGCCTCTATTTCACCATAGGTAACTATATTACCAAAACCTACTACTCATACTCTAAACTATAAGAATTCTAAAATGAGACGTATTCTTTAAACATGAAGAGCATCTATGATACACTTAGAGGAATCAATATGATAATCTTCATTGGTGCTAGAAGGAGGGCCTTCTTTGTGAATTTGTTGAATCTTTGCTAATTTTAGTGTGTTTTGATCTTAGATTGGTGTTATCTTTACACATTTATGTAGTTATTTTCCCAAAAGTGTAAATATCACCAATCTTTGTAGTCTATGACCCATTTTTGTGCTTCTTTTAGACAAAGATCAAGAGTCTTTGAAGATAGGTGTGTAATTATGGTAAAGAGAGTTTGAAATATAAAGATCCATAGTACTTGAGGTTATAATATCTTATTTTCATCAAGGATTGGTAGATATTTTATAGATCTGAGTTCCTTTGAGATTAGGATTTTAAATATTGATCATATTTACGTAATCAGACAAATATTTAAGCTAGCTTAGTTAAAAGTTGACATCCTTCATTGTCCTTTACATAAATATTTGTCAATTTTTCCTAATTCACAAATATAATCCTTGTTATTTTTAAGGATTTATTTGACACATCATATTTCAAACAAGATCTAAATTCCTCAAGCTAAAATTACCAATAATCTAAACAAAATCACATTTAGAGATAAGAAAACCTTTGTTAGAACTAGACACTGATAGGAAAGCTAGGTGAGACAAAGGTAGATGTAGTAATTTGAAGTCTTTACCGAATTCACTACTCAAAATTAATCTTACTTTCAACGTTCATCATAGTATGTCTTGGTTATGAATCTCTCCTATCAATGTTCAATGTGTGGTTCATGACCTTCCTCACAATCTAGAAAAGTATTTGCTAATTTTTAGTCCTAGTGGTATTATAATAGTAGAAGAACATGTTGAATCCTTTAAAGATACATTAATATTGTTAAATGTCATTCATGAATATGTATCATGTAGGTTTTTTCCTTTCACATTTAAATCTGTTGCATATGATGGGTTCCTTAATCTGCCCGACAATTGCATTACCACTTGGGATGAATTCAATAACATTTTCATTTACCAATTTGGTAAGCTCATCATCCCTTATGTCTTATGCCAATATTTTACCACCCTAAAAAAGGATTCCAACGAACCTATAATATATTTCAATGCTCAACATAACTATTAACCCTTATAAACCTAATTAGGCATTGACTTTGTAAATCTACAAAGATGATCTTGATCCCATGACCTCAATATTCATAAAGAGGGTTATAGGTCCAATAAACACAATATATTTAGCCTATGCTGAGGCTATGATCATTAATGACAAAATGCAACTACAACATAAAATGGCCTACTCTATCCCTAATGTAAATCCACATATGCCTACCTTAAATGTCTTTCCTAATAATAACTAGAATGTGTTTGATCTCAACTAGCTCCCACATCTAAACTAATTGCCTCTAAGACATCCTTCTCCTAACCAAAATTTGGGTTTCTTGAATCACCCTACTAATAATGGGTTTAATTCAAATGATCAAAGGGTCTTAATACTAGTTGATGGTACCAATAACAACTAGGTTCATAATTCAGAAACCTCTAAAAATGAGAATGAGGCCATTCTGAAAATGATCTAAAACCTGAGCACTAATTTCCTTCAGTTGAAAAAATAAGTTGGTAATAATAGAAAACATTCTAGTAAAAACTTCTCTTTTCAAATATTTAATAGGCCCAATAATAGGTTTAATAATGGTAGTTTCCACAACAATAATAATAGTAAACCATCTTCTAAAAATAAGATTGTGGATATTAATCTTATTGATATTACTTTGCCTAATTATTGAAGAGTCCATTGTACTAATAAGCATGGTGAGATTGATTCCATTGAGTTTTTGAAAAAAAATTAAGCATGTCAAGAAGATTTGGACACTTTTGAGGTGGTACTTAACAAAGACAATGGTGAAGGTACTTCAGGATCCAAGCCTACTAACTAGACCTTCATGGTAGAAACATTTGATTTCCCCTTCCAAGAAGACAATGAACTTGATGATGTTCCTAAATATGTTCATGCCTTTTAGCAGTTCTTAAAGAAGACATATCCTCTAATGAATAGAGAATAGAGGCAGCCTTTGACTACTTCTACTCCTCCAAATAACTTTGGTACTCCTTCGAATACCACTTCAGACAACAAGATAGAGCCTCCAAAGGGAAATATTTCTAGACCTAACACTGAAACTTCTAATTATTCCAATAGGAATGGTTATAATATTGTAGAGGATATGAAGAAAATAAAATATAATATTACCTTGAATGAATTGACACAAATCACAAAACAAAGAGATCTATTACTAGAATCTTTATCCAATAAATCTACCAAGATGTCCAAAGCTAATAATGCCAATGTAGCTATATATATAAATCTAAAATAGAGTCCCCATCCTTCTTACTTACTATTAGAATATTTCTTAATAACTTACATAAACATTTATTATATTTTGGTGCCTTTAGAAATATTATGTCTGCAGGTGTTTGTAAGTAGCTTGATTTAACCCACATTAAATTTGATAGGTTTGTCACCCAATTAGACAAGTCTAGGGTCAAGGTGGTTGGAGAATTATTAAATGTCCACATGAAACTAGATTTCAAGCCAAGAATACAGTAATTTATAGATATACAAATAGTAGACATCCCTAATGCATATGAACTACTTTTAAGTAGATAATGGATAAAGGATTTAAATGGATATAGGTCCACAAACTAGTCACACCTATGTCTACCTTGGAAAGGATTTCTCAACCATATCATAGTTGAAAGAGAGTTAAGAATGAAACATATGATTACTGAGTATAATATTTTCAATAAAAGGGTCAAAATAATTGATTTTGATTTAGAATTTTTCATCCTATAAACTACCAAAGTGTGTGATCCTAAAACCTATAATGTTGTGCCTAGATTATTGAAATTTTATTTTGATAGGAGTAGGTGTAAAGCTAGATCTCAGGTAGGCATTGTTATAACTAACCTTATTGGTAAGAAATATCATGCTTCTTAAAGACTCTAGTTTCCCTTCACCAATAACCTTGCATAATATGAGGCTCTTATCTTGGGTCTACAACTTGCCATCAAAAATAAGTTCAAGGAACTACTAGTCTATGGTGATTCATAACTAGTAGTAAACCAAGTAAGAAGCAAATATTAGTGTAAACTATCATACCTCAAGAGGTACAAATTTAGAGTCTGAGATTTAGTGGAATAGTTTTATGCCTTCCATATTGTTTATATCCATAGGGAAGAAAATAAAGTTGCTGATGGGATTGCCTTTGGTGTAGCTAATCTCATGCCTGATCAAGATTCACCAAACTTTAGCATTATGCTGATACCTTACCCTTATGTCTTAGACAATGTGAACCATCTACAGGTATTTAGTGATGACCAATAAATCTTGAACTTTATGACTAGTTCAAGAACATTTGAGGCTCAGATCATTGATGAGGCTAATGAAAATGCATTTAGAGAAGGAAAGTTTGATGGAAAAGTCATTCAATTAAATGACAACAACATCCCCAAAGGGATTATTGATTTGTAAAGTTTGTTTGATCAAGACAAGATAGATAAAGATTTTAAGGTTCTCAAAGTAAGTGTAAAATATTAAAATGTAGTTGATATTGGACCTCAAGATCAACCTCAACTGGTTTACATTGGAAAATATTATATAAATGTTGAGAACAAAAGAGCCAAGGAGCTATTGACAAAATACAAAGATATCATAGCTTGGTCTTTTGATGACTTGAAGATGTTTGACACAAGAGCCATCACCCATACTATACCTCTCAATAGAATTTTCAAACCATTTAGGTAGAAACAAAGACCTAGGAATCTTATTTTATAACCCATAATTTTCAAAGAATTCAAGAGGTTGTTAGATGCTATAATTGTATTTCCCATTACGCACTCTACTTGGGTTGCCAATTTGGTGCCAATTAGAAATAAGAATGGTGAAATTAGACTATGTATTGACTTTAGAAATATTAATAGAGCATCTTATAAGGATACTTATCCTCTTCCCTCTCTTAACCAAGTAATATGTATTGTTTCTAGCTCAGCCATGATGTCTTTTCTTAATGGATTTTTAGGGTATAATCAGGTGCTGGTAGACAAAGCTGATAGAATGAAGATAACATTCACAAGTAAGTGGAGAACTTTTACATACAATAGAATGCCTTTTGGAATAATAAACACAAGGGACACTTTTTAAAGGGCCATGGACCATGTATTCTAAGGCTTAATGGGTAAGTGTATCATTATTTGCATGGATGATCTAACTATTTTCTCTAAGAATAGGGAGGATCATTTCATGAATTTACATTAGGTATTTGAAAGGTGCAAAAGGCATGGGATATCCCTTAACCCTAGGAAGAGATTTTTTTGTGTCACTGAAGGTAAATTTTTAGGCCATGTTATCACTAAAAATGGACTTTCCATTGATCTTGAAAGAGTGGAATATATATTTAAGATAAAGACTCATAATAGTAGAAATGAATTGAAATCATATTTTGGTAAAATAAACTTTGTAAGGAAATTCATTTATGGCTTTGTATAAAATTTCAAGACATTGAATGGCATGCTAAAGAAGGATGTTAAAGTCTCATGGAATGAGGAATCCAAGAAAGCCTTTGAAGACATCAAAAGTGAAATTAGTCAACCTTTAGTCTTAATAAGCCTTGACTTTCCAAAGGATTTTTATCTCTACTCTTTTTCCTCTAGCCACACTATTTATATTATTTTAACTCAAAAAATAGAAGTATCTGACCATCTAATTACTTTTATGAGTACTAATTTAAAAAATGTTGAGCTAAATTATCCTTTACATTAGTTAAAGCAATCAAGAAATTTAGGAACTACATTATTAGGAAAAAAGTGCATGGCATTCTACCAAATCTAGCCACTAAGATGATGTTGAGCTAATGTGAACTTGGAGAGAGAAGAGGTAAGTGGATGTTTATCCTTCAAGAATATGACATAAAGATGAAAACTATAAATTGGTAAGATGTCAAGCCTTGATTCAAATGATTGCCAACACCATCCCTAAGCTAAGTATCATGTAGGTTGATCAACATAATTTTCATCCTAATAAGTGATATGATTCCATCATTCACTTACTAATTAATGGAACTTTTCCTATAGAACTAACTAGGGAACATAAAATAGCTCCAAGGCTCAAGGCATCTCACTATCTCATCAAAAATGGAGTCTTGTACCAAAATAACTTTGAAGGTGTATACCTGAGTGTGTTTCAAAAGAAGAAGCTACAAATGTAATGAGCACTTTCCATGAGAATTTGGGAAGTGGTCATCCATTTGGGATAATCATAACTCATAATATCCTTAGGGCTATCTATTTTTTGCCTACCATCATCAAGGATGCTCATAGACATGTGATAAAATGCCATTCATGTCAGATATCTAACACCAAAGAACCTAAGGCAACAATGCCTTTACAACCTATCATGATTGATAAACCATTTACCCAGTGGGGACTAGACTTCATGGGAGTTATAAACCCTAATACATTAAAAAGTCACAAGTATATTCTGATACCTATTGACTATTGCACTAGGTGGATTGAAGTAGTAGCTACCAATTAATGTGGAATAGAAGAAGTGATCAAGTTTTTAGAAGAAAACATATGCACCAAATTTGGGACTCTATACTCTTTTGTATGTGATAATGGGTCAATTTTCATATCTAAAGAGATGATATAATGGGCATATCACAACAACATTATTCTCAAGTTTTCATCTAACCATTATCCTCAAGTTTTCATCTAACCATTATACCTTGAGTGTCTGAGTCAATGAATAAAAACTTGACAAAAGCCATTAACAAATCTATTGTAGACAAACCTAGAACAAACATAAGTGTCTTAAGTATTCCCTATGGTCAGATAGAACAAGATTCAAGCATGATCTTAAATCATCTCCCTTCTTGATAGTATATGGCTAGGAGCCTATATTCCCCATCATACTCAAGTTACCAACTTATAATTTTATGCAATAATAGATGGAGGAAGACCAAGAATTTGAAAACCCAACATTGTTAGACATTATTCAGATAGAAGATGCATGAGAAGAAGGATTTTCTAAGTTTAGAAAGAACCAAACTATAGTAAATAGGTGGTTTGACAAGAGATCAAAGATCAAGGTGTTAAGATAAGGAGATTTGGTTTTTCTTTAGGACATATCATCTGAGCCCAAGGGAAAACATGCCATGTTCACACCTTTATAGATTATCCCCTATAAGATTGCAGATATCCTTTAGATAACACCTTCAATATCAAATACCTACAAGGAGTAGAGTTCACATTGCCCACCAATGGGAAATATCTTAAGCATTACTTCTCTACTGCTCTTCCTAGGGTCTTCATGGAGTAAATTTGTAAGATGGTTAGAGTTAATGTAGGTAGGCTAGTTACTTTCCTTCAGCTCTTTTCTTCATGTCCCTTGTTTGTACATAAGTTTGTACATATTTGTTTGCTTCCATTTTTATTCTTATTTTTCTACTTTCTATTGTGTTGTTTCTTTTTTTTAATGTTCTCCTTGCTTCCAATAAGTCTTGTTAGATATCCTTCAACTCAAAACTCCTTAATTTGCTTAAAAATCTAAAAGTTTAGAAATGTTGGTATAAACCACATACATGTGTTGACCATGTATTTGAGATATGAGATTAATGTTATGATTTGAATAAACTAGTAAGAACCCATGAATGGGTTAACAATTTCATAATACCTTAAACATTGTCTTGACCTAAACCTTATTTTAAGAAAAAATGCACATATATAATGAAATATTAATCTATTAAGGTATATGCATGCTTATACTTAAAAAACATACTTTCCTAGGACAAATTTTCCAACCATAGGTGATTATCTAAGGATCAAACACTTGACAAAATCCTTAAACATGGCTATCCTAGTTCCCAACCTTTGTTAAAATCCTAAAAGACCCAAAAATACAAAAAGATAAGAACTTATTACAAAACCAAAATCCTTTCAAGTAAACATGATTATAGTAATCTCCACCAGGGATATGGATGTCTAACTAAAATTGGAGCAAGGCTATGAGTAGAGCCAAATGAATATTTATCAGGGCTATGGATGCCTAGATGAAAATATATCAATGCCAAAACCTTCCTTAAACTAAAATCATGGTTCTTAATGAACATCTAAACATGCCCTAAGTCAAAGTTAATGGTTAAAGACATGAAACCTGAAAGTTGTCCCCTAAATCCCATGATAAGTAGTAAGTGGAATCAAAGAACACACACAACATGGCTATGTATTGATGTTTGATCCTAATTATACATGTGTAAGGTTTGTTTCAACCATGAACTGATCTTAATAATAACATTAATCAAGTAGAATAAATGACCTAGTTATTTGTCTGAACTAGAGTCTCTAAGTTCTAACATATTGTTATGTTTCCCCTAGAAATAACTCTTTATTGAGGTCAACATACCCCCATTTTTAAAAAATAGGGACCCTTGTGATCACTTTGAACCTTAATGTTGAAAACTTAATATTCTACACTTTATTAGAATTTCAATATCATCCACACCTAATAGAATCGGACCATTTATTTAGGGTTTTTATTTAACCTTGCCTAATTTTTCTATCAATTGTCTTTTATGTCTTAAATTTGTAGGTTTCATGGAGCTCTTATTAATGGATCATGCTAGGGATGTTCATAGTTATCCTCATTTAGGGTTTTACCAGCCTTTGATAAAAAAAATGTCATAGTTGGGATCATGTTCTAAAACCTTCCTTTGGGAAACCTTAGTCTAGATCCTTAGTTTAACTTCAAATTTTGGTAGGATCATTTTTAATTAACTTTGGACTTACTCCTAATTTTTATGCTAATTCTTGGTCTTGTATTTCAATCTAACCAAACCTTATCCTAAAATCCATGCTTGTTGCCCCTTTATTTTCCCTCTTTTATTTCTTATGTTTTAACCAAGTCTAACATATATGTTCATAGGGTCTTTTATTTTCCTAGCCTAGTCCCTTTTTCTATGCACTTAGTCTAAAGTCTTCAACCTAAGGCCATATTCATGTTTATTAACACAAACAAGACCTTAGTCTTAAAACATTAGCCTAAGTCCCTGTATTGAATTATGTCCTAACTCAATCACCTCACTTATTTGTAGATCCAATGACTCTCACTTCATCATGAAGAAATATCTGATGGAGCACAAGGGGCCTGATGAACTTAAAAGGCTTGATCCATCAAACCAATCTCGTATGATCACCAAGATTATGGTCAACTATTCATGCTTAAGTAGGACTGATGATCGAATAATGTGAGATCATCCTCAAGTTAATTAGATCCCTTTTTACTATAAAAACTCAAGCCAATCAAGTGCAATCATTTATATCAACATCAACAATCTCCAGTTACTTGCATAGATTGGATTCGATGGAGAGAATTTGGCATTTAAAATTCAAAAACTAATAATGCCCATTAAGTCACCATGTAGCACTTTCACATTTGAGATCAACATCAAAAAGGGCCATGTGCATTAATACTTAGACTTAACCTAAGTTTTTATCCTAAGTATAATGTATTTTTTTAATACAATGAAACCTTAAGCTAAAACCTTATGTTATGATTATAATATATGAAAGGACCTATTTTATTATGCATTTTGAAATTAGGATTTTGAATTAGTCTAAATTTCATATGCATTTATCTAGGAGCTAAATTGATCTCCTTTATGATTTCAAGTACCAATGGCGTGCATTTACTTGGATCTTAATCGATGGTCCATGCCTAGTTAGGACCAGATGATGGGATAAAGCATATTAAATCCAAGATCTATGGACCAAAGGGACTTCCTGAGTTTTTTTTTTATGTTCTCATGACCATCATTTGACATCCAAGAGTCTATCATTGACATCTGCAAGATCATCAACATTAAGCTCATCAAACCTAGTGATTTATGAACTTAAAATTGACATTCTCTTAACCATCATTTTATGCCCATGAGGCCATCATTGATGTCCATGAGGCCATAAAATTTAAGTTCATCAAATATATTTCTTAGGCACATGAATATGATTTGCAAACATGGCTAAAGTCTTCTACTCTTATTATAAATCAAGGGACCCCTCAGAAAATATTCAAACACTTAGGATCTTTTTGAACTTTAATGATAAAATAAACTTATGGTATAATATTTTTAGCAATACATTTAATTTAATTCTTTATTTGAAGGTTCTAATTGTATTTTTTAACACATTAAACTTTAGGCCAAAGAATTTCATTACCTTGACTAGAAATCCCTATGCCACAACTTAGCTTAAAAAGTTTTAACCTAAAGTTTCATTGTGTTTATCAACACTATAAAATCCTAGGTTAAAACCCTACATTAAGACAAATTACTATTTGGGCCCCCTTTTAGGTACATTATAAGACTTAGCTTAAATATTTTAACCAAAATTTTACATCATGTTCATCAACGCAATATAAACCTTAGCCTAAAATATTTAACCTAAGCCCGTTTATATGTGTGTTGTAAAACTTAGCATAAGTATTTTAGCCTAAAGTCTATGTTGTGTTTATTACTATGAAATAGACTTTAGCCTAAAGTATTTATCCTAAGTCCCTTTCTATGTCCTAATGCTAATTATACATCGTGCATCTTGTACTAATCAATAAATCTCACTTCATCATAGAGGATGATTCGATGGTCAAAAGAATATATAATAGATCTAAAGCCTTTAATCTAATGGACCAATGGCATGTATCCACATAGATAGTGATCAATGGTATGTGCTTCAATGGGAATGATTGAATGAATGGAGTGTAATCAATGAATACTATTTAATGGGCCTTTAAAGTCCTATGGGATTGACATGTGGAAAGTACACAATCACTACACAAAATACAGAGCCCATAAGGTCCACAAAGGTGCTAAGTGACACAACCATGGGGCCTAACATAAAACAACAAGTGGTGATCAAGACCTAGGATCATGATCAATGGTCCATATTGATCCATAAATAAAGATTCGATGATGTGAAATAGAATATGGTTTTCAAAAGATAATGGCTAATTTCTTTAAGGCATTTATGAAAAATGTTGTGAAAGTTACCAAATAGACACCATTTAGGTGCCACACAAGCACAAAATGACAAAACTAAAGATTTGGTGTGGTAAAAAAGGAAAAGGTATAAATATAGAGGTATAAATCAAATATGAGACACAAATGATCCTAAGTCCTAATATCCATTACCATTAAAGGTTTACAAGACCTAGTCTCCATAAGAATCCCTAATTTAAACTTAGATTAATCATAGTCGAGCCAAGAAGAGTTTGATTGAAATATGAGTGAGAATAAATTGACCTAGAGGCTACTTTCAATCCATTAGTAAGTAGTTAAATATTTCAAAATCATGGTAGCTTGAAGGTAGCAGAAAAGAGATGAGATAGAGTTATACTTGACCTCAGACAACGAGGGAAGATTATTTAAGGATACAAATTTGGATACTATACCATTAAACACTAGGAATAGGAACTGGTTTGAGATATTCTAGACCATTGAGGATATGACAACCATAAAAAGGGAGAAATATAAGAATGTAACCATCTTGCAGAGATACATGACCTAGTCTCCATCTAGATGACTAGCCTACACTATGCTACAACAAATCCTGAGGTATTACAATGCATCAATGTTCTTGCTCCTCTTTTCAAGTATTGTAAAATTAAGCAAGATTGGATAGTTCATGAGCATAGTTTTAAGAAAATAACATATATTTCTCACTTGATTTTGAAAGATACTATAAACTATGTAAAACTTAGGTTGACTTACCAACTATTAGGGAGTGGATTGGGAAGCATAACTTACACATAATCCTTACCCCATGGTTGCTTACCAAGAATCAACTAATCCAAGACCCCACTAGGAAGATCCCAGTTGTCTAATTCATAGAGGGGATTAGGATAATTTTGACCTTGCTGAATAAGTTATTTGGAGCTCCCTCCACCACACACATTGATAAAATATAGGTTCCCTATGTTTACTTCATGTTATGGAAGGGACTCACTCCCCCATTGGGTGAGATGATTAACATCCATTTGAAATCATAGTTCACAACCATTAAAAGGAAAACCAATAGCAACTTCTACATGATATCCTATCTTCTAGATGCCCTCTTAGCCACCATCAAGATCCTAGACATTAAGAATTGGTCACTTGATGGGAGACAAACTATCTCCCATCATTATTCCAAGCTTCACATATTCAAATATAGACACAACATGTAGTTCATTTGTGATTGCATTTATCCAAATCTAGTGAAATCCATCACAAGGAACCCTATGAGCAGGTTAACCCCTGGTTAATAAATATGTGGAAGTAATAGGGGATATCTATGTAGTGAGATTACTTAGATATTTTCACAGAATGATTTTATATTTTGAATAATAAGAAAATATGAGTGATTAAATAATGATAATTGAAAGGAAAATAGAATACTAGATAATATAACAAAGCCACTTCGAGGGGGCAACCTCCAAAATAATGCACTAATAGCAGAATACTTCACATGATGATTAAAGACTAACCACTAACTCCTATATATAGTCTACTTAGCCAAGGTTATTCCATAGGCTAATCTATCTAGGAACATAGAGAAATTTAACAAGTAAATAAAAGAGGTATGTAAGCCACAAGTCAATCACACATATCCCTAGACACACCAATGGTTAAGGGTATAAAAAGCCCTTCTCCTTCAAAATAACATTGTGTTCAACATTGTGGCAACTCTAGATGCTGATGCATAAATGCTTCATCCTCCCAAGTGGATATTCACATGGCAGATTCTTCCATTTGATTAGGTATTATATAATTACTCTAGAATATAGTTGCTTAAGATGCCATTGAAGGATTACCTCAGGATCAAGAATAACTCTACCTTCCTCATCAAATTCTGGTAATTATATTTAAATGGTAACTTTGTTTCTAATGAATTTATTTAGGCATGATACATGAAATACTAGATGTATACGAGTGGATGAAGGAAAATATAATTTGTAGGCCACACTACCAATTTTTTAAAAGATCTGATAAGGCCCATATTACTTAGGGGACAAATTGTTATCCTTTTTTTGTTGCTTTAATGACATCTATTTGTATGGATACAAGTGAAAAAATACCTAATCACCAATGTAAAAATGCCTCTCACTTTTATGTTGATCTGCTTGTTGTTTCATGTGATTTTATGCCATAGCTAAATTTTCATGCAAACTTACAAGGACCTCCTGTTGATGATGAATATGTTCTTCAACTACACAAAACTTAGGATGGACCTTCAAGGTTTAAGTGATGGATGGAGGGTGGTATCCATATAGTGTCATAAAATTAGACATTTTGGAAGAACTATGAATAGAAGTATTATACCGCCATTCAACAAGTGGTAGCCAATGAACCCATTTATCCTATTTATCAGAAACAAAACAATGGAGATATCCTTCTAGACATTTCTTAACTACCTTAGTTTGTCCATTATATTGAGGATGATAGGATGAGCCAATTGAGTGCCTAAACATGTAAATAACTCAGTCCAAAAATTACTAGTAAAATTGGGATCTCTATCACTGATAATGATCTTAGTGGTCGCATGCAATTTTTAAACTATATTGAGAAAAGCAAAAGCCACTGTACTAGCAACAAATGGTTGGGATAATGAACAAAAATTATCATACTTATTGAGATGATCTACAACAACCATGATAACATTCTGACCATTAGATCTTGGTAACCCTGTAATGTAATCCATAGATACATGTTTCCAATGCTGACTAGGGATAGATAAAAGCTGTAAAAGACCTAGAGTTTTGATAGTTTTGCCTTTGTTTTGTTGATAGATCATACATTCAACCACATATTTTTGGACATCCCCCTTGAGATATTTCCAAAAAAAATCATGCTTGATCTTGTGATAAGTTTTCAAAATTATTGAATGACCCCCAATTGGAGTTACATGAGGTTATTGAAGGATTTTTTGTTGAAGAAGAAAATTCTTACATAGGTACAATATATTTTTATACCATAATGCATTACCTTTCCATGTGAATTTTTCAAATCCATATAAACCTTATTGAATATCTTGAATCAAATCACGAGTAGTACTATCATGTTCCCATTCTAATCATGCTTCCTCTAGCTAATCTACCTGGAAAATGCTTATGGCACATATCAATGCCTCAACTGATTCATCTTTTCTAGATAGTGCATCTACCACCACATTATCCTTGCCTTTTTTTTGACTATTTCTAATCATATCCTATCATCTTAGTTACCCATTTATATTTTTATTCAAATGACAACCTTTGTGCTAAAAAATATTTAAGACTATCATGATCAGGTTTTACCTAAAAGTGATGACCCATCAAATAAGGTATCCATTGTTTGACTGTATGCAAAATGGCCATCATTTTATTCTCATAGATGGGTTTGTGCTAATTTTTACCCTTAATTTGATGAATTTCAAATGCCAGTGGTCTACCTTATTGCATAAGTACAACACCCATACCATACCTAGATGCATCACATTTAACCACAAAAGTCTTAGAAAAATTAGGAGTGGCCAATATTGGAGTATTACACATAGCCAATTTCAATTGTTCAAATGCCTGGGTAGCTACATCAGTCCACTAAAAGGAGTCTTTATTTAACAAAGAGGTAAGTGAGGCTACAATACTACCATAATTTTTGACAAATCTATGATAGTAACCAGTAAGCCCCAAAAATCCTTGAAGTTGCTTGAGTGTATTAGGAATTGGCCAGTCCACCATTACTTGGATTTTTTTAGGATCCACTTTCAATCTTTTATAAGACACCAAATGACCCGAATATTCAACCTTACTAGCCCCAAAAGTACATTTGGAAGGTTTGGCATACAATTGATTTTGCTCCAAAATAGAGAGTACCTGTTTCACATGTTGCAAATGGTCTACCTAATTTTTACTATAAATGAGGATATCATCAAAGAATAACAAAACAAATTTCCTCATAAATGGATTAAAAATAGTATTCATCAAACTCTAAAAAGTAAATGGTGCATTTGTTAGGCCAAAAGGCATAACCAAAATCTCATAATGGCCCTCATGAGTCCTGAAAGTAGTTTTGGTTATGTCTTCATCACAGATCCTAATTTGATGATACCCAGAACATAGATATAACTTGGTAAAATAAAGAGCACCATTAAATTCATCAATGACAAGAATTAGAAACTTATCTTTGATAGTGTACTTGTTGAGTTCTCTGTAGTCAGGGCACATCCTCCAAGTGTCATCTTTCTTTCTCACCATGACAACTGGTGAAGAGTATTCACTTTGTCTATGGTGAATTATTATTACATCCAACATCTCTTGTACCATATTTTTAATTTCACCTTTTGGGTATAGGGATACTTGTATGGCCTGATGTTAGATGTTGTACTACTAAGAATAAGTTTGATATCATGATCATGCATGTGGCTAGGTGGAAGTCCTTTTGGTATGTTCCCAAAAACAATGAAATGAGTATCAATTATTTGTTATAGTTCAAGAGGTGGAGATGGCTGAGTTGGTTGTACTTCTATAGAAAACAAGCGAGCTAAAAATCCCTCAGCACCCTTATGGAGAATCTTTGTCATTTGATGGGAAATAACAAGTTGGGGAGATTTAGATTTTAATCCTCTTAGCTCAAATTCCCTTTCTTTAAAATGAAAACACATGAATAATTCTTTAAAATTCATCTCAATAGTGCCCAAAGTGGTGAGCCACTGGACTCCTAGAATAACATTAGCTCCACCCATCAGAATAGAAAATATAGGAGAATCCAATAAGTAGTCTCCCATGACCAACTTAATACTATGACATTTCCATAAATAGATAATAGTACCACCATCTGTAATCATAACCAAAATTTTTGTAGATAGATAAATGAAATAGTTTAAATGAGTAGCCAACTTACTATGGATGAAGCTGTTTGTGCTCCTAAAATCAATCAAATAAGTGACCTCTTATTTCTTAAGGAAACCCATCACATTAAGAGTTTGGGGAGTACTAATACCTGATAGGGCATGGCATGAAATAGTAGGCTGAGAGTATTCAAATTCCTCCTCAATAAATTTTGCCTCTACATCATGTACTTCTGGATCATCTTCATCATTATTGGCACCTTCAATATAAAATAGCTTCTTTTTAGCACATTGACAATCTTTTCTCCATTTGTTGTCACAACCATAGCACAACCCGTTGGCTCACTTGTCCTCAATTTTTCATTGTGGTAATCTAGTGAGCTATGGAAATGATGGTGTTAAAAAGTTGTGATCATGACCAGTAATAAAAGTTTTCCTTTTGACCATCTCTTTTTCTTCTATCATGTGTGCCTTATGGATAGCTTCTGATATAGATGTTGAGCCAAAAATTTAAACCTTGTATTGGATGTTATCTTTGAGGCCACCCAAAAATAGATTCATCAAATTTCACTTAGTGATATTTTCCACCTGTAAAGAGAAATTTTGAAATTGATAAATATAATCCTTCACAGGTCCTATTTTCCATAGCTTGGATAATTGTCTAAAATAGTTCTCAAAGACATTATTCTGATAATGAGCTATCAACTCCTCAATAAAAATAATCTATGTAATAAGAGCACCATTCTTTTTCTTTTGAGCACATAACCAATGATACCAAATGAATTGCTCATGTTCCATATATAGGGATGCCACCATCACCCTCTAAGAACAAGGGGTTTGATGCAACTCAAATAAATTCTCAAATTGGTTAATCCAAGTGAGAGGATCCTTACCATCAAACTTACACATGTCCACTTTTGGAAACATTAATTTCATACCAGCATGGGAGTTTTTGAGATGATAATTTGAATGCTGAAGTGGAGGGTTGTTAGGCTAAAATTAAGATGTGAGGGTAGCCAATTGCATAGTGATATACTATAATTAACTATGAACTCCATTAATCTCTTTGTACATCCCTAAAACATTAGCTTGGACTGCAACAAAGTCATCATGCCTCACCAAGTTTTTTATGTCCTCTTGAAGCTGATAAATTACTGGATCTAAAGTTATAGATTCCATGTCATCAGTAAGAGTCTTAGGAGTTTTTGGTGACCCTTTTCTTCCCTGAGTTGAAGGACCTACCATAAACAAACCTTAGGAGGGTTTTGACCCTAAAACAAAGTGTACCAAGAAATGGTACCATTGTGATCACCTTGTCAAGATGAATTTAATGATTACTTTTGTGCACTAGAGTAAAATATTTGGTACCAAAAAAGTGTAGTGATAGAATATACCATTGTAATCATCTCACCAAGATGAGTCTAATGACTACAAGTGTGTAAGGGGAAAAAATTCTAGGCTTTTTTTTAAATTATTTTTTTCAAAAAAGCATTTCAAGCAATACTACACTGACAAAAAAATTAATTCTTCTTAGATTGTAAGTTATGTTTTTTCACTTTCACTTCTCCCAAAAACTAGACCTTACCAGATCTAAAAAAAACACCACAAGAAACTTGCCTAAATAGAAGCTCTGATACCACTTGTAATAAAATTACTTAGATATTCACATAGAATGATTTTATATTGCACAAAATAAGAAAATATGACAGATTACACAATGATAATTGACAATAGAATAGAATATTGGATAATATAGCAAAGCCACTTCAAGGGGGAAACCTCCAAAATAATGCACTAATAGCATAATACTTCACATGATGATTAAAGACTAACCACTACCTCCTATATATAGTCTACTTGGCCAGGGTTATTCTATAGGCTGACATATCTAAGAACATAGAGAAATGTAACAAGTAAATAAAAGAGGTATGTAATCCATAATTCAACCACACATATCCCTAGACACACCAATGGTTAAGGGCATAACAATCTAGCTCTACCCATATTGCATAGTAATAAGAATAGAAGGGTCTTTGACACAACCCTTTAGATTACCCATCTATGTACCCACCAAACTAGTAGAACAAGAATTTGTGTACTAACTTCTTCATGGTATATATGGATTTTTCAAGGAGAAAAGGAAGGGCATCCTCTATTCTTTTTCTTTGATAATTAGTAGAATTGTGTTACAAAATTGGGAACACATGAATGTTATTAACAAAGATAGGGACTCATTCAACCTATAGCTAGATGAATTAAGGTAATGGGACCCCAGTGATAAGGTCACTAAACATTTCAAGTCCAAAACCATAAGCAAGGTCTATGAAAATTAGACTGGTGTCCATGACACACTATACATCAAGGCCTCTAATTTCCTAGATGTATTAACTAGGTTAAAGAGGCATAACATTAATATGGAGTCCTATTTGGCTAGGGGAGATGATAAACCACCAAGTGAGATATGGAAAATGGGGCCCCTACAATATCACTTATTTCTTGGACCATCCTCTAGTCCCCCTCTAGGAAAACTATAAGTTAGATCTCAATAGACTCAAACACAAGTTACACAAGGAACCAAAAAGGAGAAATTAGAAGAGAGTCCCACTAAAGGAGGATCACATTCAACCCCATATAAAAGGCCAGCATCTCTAATATAATTCCTACATATGATTGCATTAAGACCTAGTGAGATAGTGGAAGATGCACTTAAGTTGCTTACTAAAGTATATGGGTCAGATGATGAGGAGGAACAAGCTAAGGAACCCCAAGTCTAGGATGAGGAAGAAAAAAAAGATAGAGGGAAGGATATTGCTTTGGACTTGGTTCCAATTGTACCCCTGCATAAAAGGAATGTTGAATTTGCAATGGTTCCAGTTGGTAAGAACAATCCCAGACTAACTTTCACTCACCCCATAAGTAAAGTCAATTTGTACAGTGATGAATATCCCATTCATGGGCTAGTCATCTCTAAATGGTTCATTTATGGGAAAATCAAAAATACCCAGCATTGAAACATTCATGGGCCTTGAACTTGATAGTCCACATTGATGTTCATGATGAAGTCAAACCATGGATATTAGATTTGATGAAATAAGAAGAAGAAAGAAGAATAATTCCATAGGAGGGTCAATTAGTACTCAGATAAACACTCCTAAAGCTTCAATAAACACATGGATAGATGTTCTAGAACCTTCAAAAATCACAAAGTCAATATTTAGTGTGCAATTCAATCTAGAAACAATAAGATTAGAAAGGGTAATCACTAAGAAGGCCATGGTTGCAAGTGAGGAATTCACATTTCATAAGGTTGAACCATTTATTAATTTAGCTCCCATTAAAGGTTAAAGGCCTAGTGAGCACCCAATTCATGAGGAAGACATATAAGGACTAGTTGATGCTCATTCATCTCAGTTCAAAGTAGGTATCAAAAGTATGAAGTAGAGGATAGAGAGCCTGGAGAAAGAAAAAGAGAATTTGGAGACACATGGTGTCTTATAAATCCCAGAGGCAATGATAAAGATGTTTGAAGAATCTTTTTATGACATGTTCAAAAACTTGAATTCAATGAAGATGAGTCAAAGTACATTGACCCAATAAGGTACATTATCCAAAGGATTGATATCCTAATGGTAAGATTCAAGGGACAAAATAAAGGAACTTATCAACATACTAATTGAGGGTAGGATTCCTAGACTCAAAACCATTAGCCTAGCCCATCTAAACTCAAATATGGGAATAATTGTTGATAATATCTATGATCTAAGTACATGGTTAAGGCACTTGGAAAGTCTACTCTGAGATGACAAAGAACTAATAATCAAAATTAAATAAATTTTTGGCACCATGTTTGCTAACCCTACAAAATCTCTCCTTAGGCATTATTGATGATGATGAGTATCATCACAAAGCCACTTTGGTAATACAAGAAGTGAGGAACAAGAGTCAAGGCTAATCTAGAGGTGACAATAGCTGAGTCATGGGCATGATCTTTACTACTAAATAGAATATTATTGAATTCAAGAGCATCAAGGAGGCCATGGCAAGGAATGACTGGGATTTAAATGACTTGGCTGCTTGAGAAGATGATTATCTCTTAAAACTAACTATTGATTTGGAGCTACTCAGTGAACAACATCAAAGAGCCATGGAGATTATTTAGGAGTAGTAAGGGATCCATTCATCCCATGGACAATTGGGTAATTAATGATATTCTATTCTATTTAAAGCATTGTAGTATTTGAAATTGGAATATTCTTTTGTAAAGGCATCTACTAGTTTGTTAGCATATTTTCCTATAGGTCAATCCATTTTAGAAAGAGAAATGTATTATATAACTATGAATAAGGATAATTGTTCTTATCTTTGTACATGTGTAATCTTATGACTGATCGATATACTACCTGAGTCTCTTATAAAAGGCAGTTTTACCATTTTGTAAAGAGAGGGAGTTTTGAGCTAAAACTTGTATACTCTTAAGCAATTAATATAAGAAAGTAATACTAAAAATTTTGTCTAAAATTGTTTGTATCAATTATTATATGGATTCTCTCTCAATTGCTTGTTCTAAGCCTTGAATTTGAATGTTTTCTATGAATTATGAATGTGTATCTTTGATACAGGGTTGTTAATTTTTGTTGATGTGAGATTAGTTAAATGTTCATAGACTTTGTTTCATTTTATTTTCTTTGTATTAGGATGTGAAAATGATGTTTGAATGTAGTAGTAAACCTTTAAGGAAAATTTAGTTCATACTTGTATTATTTCATGTTTTCCTTAGATATTTGTCTAGTGTATGGTGAGATTTGAGCATCTACTACTTCACATTATATATTGGTTAAATGCATTTCTAGTTGAAATTAAAACCTTGTCTTGATGTTTGAGGCAAAGATAAACAATCACATAATTTATTTCTACCCTACCCTTCTTTTTGCTTCTTTTTTTTATCAAATCACTCTAGTTTAGATCTCATTATAAATATTCATTTAGTTTATAACTTTGATCATAATTCATGAACATCAACATAGATTCTTAAAAATTTGCATATATTAAGGACCACAGTGACTTCTAACCACCAATCAATATAAATTTGTGGAACGGTTCAATTTTCTCTACCTCTATTTCACCACAGGTAACTGGATTACCATAACCTACTACTCATGCTCTGAATTCTTAGAATTCTAAAATAAGAAGTGTTCTTTAAACAGTAAGAGATTATGTGATACACTTAAAGGCATAAAAAAATACATCATTGGAATTATAAAAAACTATTAAAATCAACCAAATTATATTACATTATCTTATCATAAAATTCTTAGTGATAGATCAAATAACAATCTTATATGTGTACATGGGTTTTTCAGCTATAACTATTATATCACACGTGGGATTATGATACATAATGGTTTTAATGACAATATTATCTTTATTCATTCTTATCTAGTGAATATTTACTCATAAATACTTATGTGGTGTAACTAAAAATATATGTAGTTATGATGGTTATGAGCATACACCCTTATGTGGTATTAAACTTTGAATCACATTGTGACCTATAAGGTGCCTAGTTTGGCTCTATGTTATACATAATTTAGGATCATACAATATATTTATTGGAAACCCTTTCCTTTGTGAAATCAAATCAGTGTCTTAAACTTTTAAAAAAATTCTCAGGTTTGTTTATAATAGTAAATCACACTATTCATGACTCACAATATGAAAAACCTACTTGTTGACCATTTAGTGGATCTCGAAATGTGAATATCATCTATCATATAGTGGCCTCTATAGTTCCTTCATCAAACGAGTCATATTTTTCACCTATTATACTTGATCCGTAAACATTTTCATCTATTATTAAAACTTATCGATATTTAATCCTACGGTGGAACCTTAAGGAATGTTTTATTTTTGACATCCACATCCTAATGTTGACTTGAGACCTAGTTCAATCATTATATCACATTCTATTTTGGAAAAATATTCAATAATTCCTCATTATGTGAATGGAAATATTCCTACATAGAAATTAAAGAAACATGATTCATGTAGATGATGTTATTTTTTACACATATTAATATCATTTCTATGATAAATCGAGTTATACATATAATTTTTCTTCTTTAGATATTGTTGTTGATTAGAATCAAGCACAATTTTAAATCATCAATAGTTTTTGCTGATGATTTAAAATTGTACTTGATTCTAATCAACAACAATGAGAAGTTTCAAGATATGGGATGTGCGTCTTGAAACAACCTCCAAATTTTAAAGAAGTTGGCTCTTCTATATATTAAACATATAAAGAAAAGGGATAGGAATTCAAATCAAAAACACAAATGCAAGAAAAGAAATCTAATCTATGGCGATGCGCCTGAATGTAATTCGACCTTAATCTTGAGCATAGTGAGACTATATGTAGGATTCATTTACATTTAAGAGTAAATAAGTTCATGATCAATGTAAAAGATTGAAACAATAGAAACATAGGATCATAGCATAGACTTCTTTTGCTAAGGTATAGAAAATGTCAACAAAGGCATAGGGTTCAATCTTCTTATTTCAATTTTCCAATTACATAAGAGGTGTAAAAACATGTACAGTTATGTAAACCTTCTAGTTCAAGAAAATGAGACAAAAGCAAATGACATTCCTAATCACAACTCTAGAAAATCTACAGTCTAGACTACTTTTGTAAATGACATAGATAATATCAACAAAGGCATAGGGTTCAATCTTCTTATTTGAATCATTCAGTAATACAAAAGATGAAGAAACATGTACAGTTATATAAACCTTTCAACTCAAGAAAATGAGACAAAAGCAAATGATATTACTTAGCCACAGTTCTGGAAAGTCTAAACTTGTTACAATAATTCTCTCTTAGAAATATCTCTGATAATGGCCCCCCTTTAGTGACCTCTGTACCCTTATTTATAGCCTCAGATCCACTCCAAATTGTCTACTTGTTCTAAATCTAATGACCCAAATCAAATCTTCCCTAACTGATAGAAGATATCTTATAGATTCTGGAATGCTTCATCTTCTAGCAGTTCATTGGCTGTAATAGATTGCAAGATGCTCCCTTCTCTTAAATGCTAAGTAACACTTAGCCAATTTCTTCTTATTACCTAGGAGATAGTGGAAAATGACACTTGTCATGTTTCACAGCAAATATAAAAGACACACGGCACTTTCTACATAAGTTATACTCTTTTGTGTCTTTGCTTAGCCATATTCCACCTTTGACACTTGTCGCTATCTGCTTTCTCAAAACTCCAACAGGTTAAAAGATAATAAGATTCACAACATTTATTTTAAAAGGGACACCAGGACAGGTGTCAATCTCTGCTTCTTCATTAAAAGACACATGGCAATCTCTACTTCTCTTACCTGGGTTATGTGGTGATCTCTGCTACTTGTAGTTACCTTTTTAGAAACTTGTGGAAGATGACACGTGGCAGTCTCCACTGCTTGTAGTTGCCTTTTTTAGAAACAATTTGGGTCTCATTTCACATTTACATGAACATTGACACCTGATGCCTTCCACTCACTTAAGAAACAAAACTTGGGACCCACCACAAACTTTGCTATATCAGCGAAGCAAAGATGAAGATAATTTGGACCGCAACAAATGGTGGCTTCTCCTTTCTTTTGTTGGAGTATGTGGCAGCTTCCATCGCTTTTAGAAAAGCAACATTGAGACCTTCTGTGACTGCCACTTGGTGTTTTCCACTTGATCTTGATACTTAGCTTTTTTAAACCTTTCACTAGAAAGATATGAAATGTAGGTGCTGATATGAAACCACAGATGACGACACTTGGTGCATTCCACTAAGCTGCTATGAGACAAGTAGCACATTTTGACTAACTCAAAGAACATATAGAAGGTGCCTCAGATGATGACACTTGGTAGTTTCTACTAAGAAGGATGCTTCAGATGATGACACTTGTCATCTTCTACATTTTCCCAACACTTAGACAAAAATGAATCAAAAGAGAAATAGAGCATGTGCTCTATTTCAACACTCTGCCATTTCAGACCATAATATGCAAAGGCAAAATTTCATGATGCGTGACTGAAAAATAGAATGCAATGTAGAGTAAATTTTTACTCTACAGTTACTAGTGACCCCAAGGAATTTTGGGCCTGCTAAAAAATAAACCATGACTCCCGCTAGATTAAAATTTCAAAATCACATTTTCAATAATGCTTTCTGGTAGGCAGACCACTCTTCATCAGATAACCCTTGCTTATTTTGCAATTCATTGAAGGATAAATCTAGGTTAATGATATCCTTGTGTGAAAAGTTTTGCAAAATTTGAACAGTAGCCTTCAATTTGAATTCAAGTTGGGAAACAAGAACCAAGATAGCTTCTATTTTAGGGACTGATGAATCATCCTTGAGATCCTGGAAAACTATTTGATCATTCTGTTTGGCCAACATCAATGGTTCATTTTATTCTACCATCAACATGGTATTGTCATTAGGAAATGGAGAAGGAAGACTTAATTATACCAGATCTTCAACATGTTGCTTCATTTTATTGATTCCTTCCTTCATGACATTTAGAAGCTCCTTGCAACTGTTGGCTATGGAATTGCAACTGAGAACCTCATTTACTCGCTTGGTAGTGACCATTATGTCATTAATTCCTACTACTGACAATGTTGCATCTTCTGCATCATAAAGCTTTTACAGTAACATTTGTGATTCCATTACTCTCTCAGAGACTGTAGCTAGAGTATTTACAACTAAACTCTCCACCTTTTTGCATAATTCTTGTGCATTTAGCAGGAAGGTGAGAGAAGGATTGAGTTGATTAATCCCTGAATAGATTCTCTTCCACATGCATTCATATAGCTCCCTTACCAGACTTAATACTCTAACACTCTTTGGCTTGTTGGCCAGCTCTAGTGTCAATTGTGCTGCTCTCTATTACTCTAACTGAAATTGGGCTATTATGACCACAACATTATTCGGTTCAGCTAGCAGCTTTTGTTGCAATTGGGTAACCTACAATAGGTGCTCCTCACCCTTTTCTTGCAATGCTTCTTTTTCATGCCTAAGGGTCATCACCGCATCCTTTACTTGTGTGAGCCCTACCTTTAAAGAATCATTTTAGGCCTGAACTGCTCGGTGAGTCTGAAGAGAAACAATATTTTTCAACTGTTTATTCATATTCTCTATTTCATTGTTTTTATTATTGATCTCTGAGGTCAAACTATTATAATTTGCCTTTTCCTTGGCTAGCTCAGCTTCCATCTTCTGTAGCCTTCTTGATATCTTCAAATAATCTTTAGTAACTATAGAAGTGGATATAGTCAGTAGCTCAACTTTGTCTTATGGCATAAAGAGTGACATGTCGATGGCTACTGCATTCATCGTGTAATCCTCTAGTTACATTTGCTCAACTGGCTTCATTACATTTGGCAACAAATGAGTCACTGTCAATTGCTACTGAATGGGGTCAAATTGCAACCGCAAATGGGGTGTAGCCAAAGATTTATTCTCCTTAATCTTCTTCTTCTCTCTTCAGGCTTCCCTTACCTTCCTAGCAGCATCTACTTAGGTCTAGAAGGTAGAAGGAGAGGCAATGTGCCTACTTATAAAAGGATGTCCCTATGGTAGACCATATTGAATACCCAGTTGTTGGCTATGGGAAATCGAAGTAAAAGGTTTCTTGGGAATATAAGGGGAGAAATGAGGTAATGTTAAGGCCTGAGGTGGCACTGATGGGGTGAAATGAGAAATGGGAATGGTAGAAGTGGCAGGGGATGTCATCTGGCTAGATGAAGTCATCATGCCAATAAGAGAAGAAATAGATTGAAAAGGGGAGGGAGGAGTAATACTTACTTGAGGAACAATTACAGTACCCTATAATTGGTGTTGTGAGGTGTCTATCTCCTCCTCTAAAGCTAATTGAAACTATACCCTCTTTCATTTCTTGGGTGTCTCTTCTTCTAGCTGTATTTCTATTCCTTTCAATGAGGCTTGTGGGGAACTAGGAATATCTATAATTGAGACTGATGGGGAAGCTTGTGATGGTGAAATCACCATACTTTTTTGTATTTCTATGGCACTGAGGGATGGAGCCCAAACTAATACAGTTGTTATAGCTACAGTTTGCTTTGAGGCTTGTGATTCTTGGCTTGACCCAACCCTAGCTTCCTGCTTTTCACCCAATAAATTACTTTTCTCTGGGCTAGATGTAGGGGAGAGATGGAACTCATCCCATAATTCTTCCCATCTTTCATCTGTGTCTATGTTCCCAAAAGAATGGGTTGTTTGACAAATTTCTTGCCTATACTTCCAATAGGCCTCTATCTTCTCAGTATCCCAATCTTTATTCTTTAATGCTCTCCTTAAGCCAGAAGTCATTCTGATTTTAGGATCATAATCTCTCTGCTTAACATAGAATGTCTCCCATGGCCTATTATGTGGAAGTGGCAAGTCTATTAACTCAACATCAAATCCAAGAATGTCTTCCCTAGGATTTTTCCTAGTTTCCCAAAAAGGGTGGCCCTCATGTGCAATTCTGATTGAGACTCTATTAGTTCTTATCCAGGAGGCTATGAAATCATTTGGGTCATAAACCCATTTATCCTCTATTAAAAGGAAACCCAAAGAGGCTAGATTTCAGAGCAATACAACTTTAGCATCTCTGGTTTCCAAAACCATGCCATTTATCATCCATGGTAGGTTATACATTTTTATTTTCCTTTTTCCTGAGCCAAATTCATTGTCAATTATGGATACTTGCCTAGATCTTAGGTAGAAATATTGGTTCCGCACAAAAACCATGGACTCTTATAATGATATGGTGGGATCCAAAATAGAAATCATAAGGAATTGGGCAACTAGCTAGAAGATTTGAAACACTAGGTAATAATATATTCATAGTTGGTTTAAGATTGAGGTAGCAAAAAGCAGGAGTGACAAATAATTCCCATAACTCATATGGGTCACTAGTCTTTGACAAAATGTGTGTCCATGTAGACATAGGAATGGTCCTTTTGAGATCAAAATCTGGGTCATACATGTTAAGATACATATGTTGGGCAAAGAGTTCAGAGTTCTAAAAAAGCATGAGGTGGAACAAATAGGAAGAATACCTGAACACTCCTTTTGATTTGAAATGAGCCAATTATTCTACCATCGGGAAAGTAATTTGTTTATAAAAATCGAGCCTATACTCCTAGGTTTTGTCAACAGTCTTCAACCTAAAAAGGATAGCCATTTGTTCTGCATACACTGCCATATCATCTTTCATGCCAAAGATGAGAGCCATCATAGACAATGTGTCTTGGCTAGCCTGTGTGAATTGAGCTCTTGGTGCAGGGAGTGTGGGTACCAAAGTGTCATCATCGCCCATTTGTAATTTAGATCTCAAGAACCTTAACTGAGTGTTGATATTTGCCAACGTTCTTTGCGTCTTAGCAATAGTGGGAAATGTAGTTGTACTATCATGATGCAGGGCTAACATATCCTTGATAGCTTGCAGTGTGATTTTCACTGTGAATGGTCCTCGTTGAATGATGCATGAAGGTGCATGGAGAAAGTCTACACATAATTCAACCAGGTTAGGGCATGAATGTATAGTTGGGACAATGAACTAAGCCAGTTGTGAGGTCCATATCCTCATGGTGAATGTTTCAAATTTCCTTACTCTGGCTCTCTGAAGACACCTTTGATGTGCCCCTTCTCTAAGATTTTTGCTACTAGCTCTCTAAAGAATTGGATCCATGATGCCATCTGCATAATCCTTTATTTTCACTAAATCACTTGCTGTGCTAGCTTCAAGAAACCTAGTCCTTGGATAGTTCTTCAATGGTTATCCAGGAGCTGAAGCATATGATTTACTTGCAAGAAACTTATCAAGGGATTCATACATCCCAGCTCCTTGTTGTGAAGATTGTGCCCCCTCCATCTTTGTATCTTCTCTTTGGTAACTTGTATGAACTTTTGAAAAACAAAGACACTTTCACTGAAGTAAATTTACTAAGCATAGAAAATGCAAGTAGCAGGATATTTTTGCACAGATGTAAGAATGTTTGAGAACTTGTAAACTTTAAACCTTGATAAGAGGTATTTATTGACCTATCAAGTCTCAAAATGTCATTAAACTTAGATAACCATTAGCAGATCCTACTCAATCTTTATGGAACAATGGGATAGACACATTATGCAAGTGGTAGCGCAAGGTACCTTGGGGATTTCTAAATATTTGGAAGACATTCAATGTATTGGAGAATTTTTGAAAAATTTAAATTTTTTTGAGCTGTCGACTACGTGTTCAAAGAACATTTATTTAAAATAAAAGAGGGAAAACAACAAAATGGGAAAACAAAGTAGGAAAACAAAGCAAGAAAACAAATCAATACGGAAAGGGAAACTACCTAACTACATTAATGAAGCATCTTTATCTCCCTCCTAGATCAAAAGCAAAATTTCTAAGTTCTCTTTCACGACAAGCCAGCTTATGTTGCCATACAAGTGATCGAATTGGGTATGGCTTTGGTGAATTGCCCTTGGTTTATGCCTCCTTGATTTGCCTATATTCAAGTGAGTCTAAGTCAAACATGCTTCCAACATATATAGACTCTTCTTGTTCTTGAAAGCTCATCAAATATCTGCTCTTGATATTGGCATGTCTTACCAAGAAATCAATTAATGAATTAATTTATTCTTCAAACTCTAGTTCGACTGCATGATCATCCTCCTTAATAACTTCAAAATTACAAATATATTGAAAGGATAATTCTGAAAGTTTTCAATAATTTTGCACATGTAATTGAGGCTCAATGTTGTTTTGCTTATCTGTAACTGGTTCATAGCTATCTTGAAAAATGGTATAACCTGACCCAATAATTTCAAATAAATCATTTAAATCATGGTCCAAGAAATGTCCATGTTCTTCCTCATCATCTTGAAAAGTAAGAATAAAATCAAAAATTATTTGTTCTTCATCAGAGGTCAAGATATATGCTTGTGATTTCTCACTAGGAATCTAAAATTCATAAGAGGTATCTTCTCACTTTTCTTCCTCTAGAACATTTGGAATTCTATGATCTTCATCAAGTATAATGTAAGTGCCTAGAACAATAGAGTCATAATTTCCATATGGGTCACTTTGCATCATAGCTAATAAATGATCATTTTCTTCTTCTTGATTATACCTAGTCCATTCACCTAGCTCTTCAACAAAAACCCTTTCATCTTTATTCATCATGGCATGGGCTACCTCTAATTTTATAGTGGATTCATTAGTGATGTGATCTTTATATAATGGTTCAGCCAATATCTTCATCTTTGAACCGTATTTGGTTCTTAAGATGAGATGAGACCAATCAAGAGACATATATCCTCCTATCTTGGCTGTAAAATCTCTTGATAAACATAAGCTAAAAATAGGAGGTATATCTATCACTAATACATCTTGATTTACAATTATATTGGGACAAGCATATAATTGTAATTGGAGTTGTTTGATTCTCCCTATGGTTTGTACTGCTTTACCATCTAGCCGTATGACTCCTTCAGTGAGTGGTTCATACTTAATTCCTAAAGCATTAGCTATCTGCTTGGGCATTACTGTGGAACTAGCCCCTGAATCAATCATTGCATTATGCAATAGTTTCTTGCCAAATATTAAATTTAAATAGAGGGGATCTGGTTTAGACTTTCTTACCTCTGTTGTATTATTTACTAGGGCTATTGTCTGTAGATGGACTATATCTTTGAGCTTTTCTTTTCCAGTAGTTCCTTCTTTGGTAATAGTACCTTTAGGCACTACTTGGCCTTGTAGTAGTGTCTTTTGTTCAATAATAGCCAATATATCCCATTTTGATACTTGTGATGGAGTCTTCTTCAATTTATCCACCACATTTATTGGTCCCAGAGTCTGAGCTTTTTGAAAATAGGGATATCTTATTTTTTCCTGAATTTGGGCTGGAGTCCCTTGATTTTTCATTAGCTAAGGCACTTCCTATCTGGCAATAGTGTTTCTTTGTCCTTGAAATGGAGGATTCTCCATGACTTGAATATTTGCAATCTTAGGCTATTCCACCATCCTTCTCTTTGATCTAGTGTAATAATTAGATTGCACCACTAGTTTTTTAGAGGTAGATGCTTCATTCAAGAAAATTGATTCTTCATCTTTAACCCATGAGAACAAAGCATGTTCTGGGGCTATTTCTTCCTCTTGTTACAAGGACATTCCTTGCATCTGAGCCACTAGGACTGAATTTTGCATACCAGGAGACTGGCAGGTTTGATTGTCACTGGAACTTGCAAACTGACCATCCATTCTTCTTTGCTCTGCCACTTTTTGTTGTAGATTACCCATAAGACAATCTCTAGGTGCATGAGCATTGTTGCAAGGGAAACACCAGTCATTAGTGTTATCTACATAGTTATTTTGCCTTGGAGTAATATCCCTATTTGAGTTGGGAGGAATAGTCTGTGAGGGTGCGGGAAATGCAACTAAATGGTTTTCTGGCTGATGGTTAGTTTGTCTTGGAGGGCCCTGATACTAGTTTGGCTAAGATGAAATTTTTTTCCTTGATAGCCTTGATATGAAGGCTTAGAAAAAGTATTTTGCTATCTTTTGAGATTGATCAATTCATTAGAAAATGTCCTTAGGATATTCTTGATATCATCTAGCTCAGAGGACTGAGTGGGGACAATTTCTTTAGTAGATGGTTGAGGGTAAGTGTACATAGACACAGGTGGGCTTATAGATTTAGGGACTTCTTGAGATGATGGAAAGGAAATTTCTAGGAACATGGGCATAGGAGGCCTTAGAGGTAACTTTCTAGCATCTATTAAATTGTTCTCAGCTTTGATCGCATATTCATAAGCCTCTGGCAAAGTGTGTCCTCCAAGTGACTGAATCATAACAGATATGTCTGAATTCAAAGACTTAAGATAAAACACTATGGCCATACCTGGTAATGGTCTAGCTGTAACAGGGATTCTATCCCAAGTCTTTTGAAATCTAGAATGGAAATCAGTCATGGCTTCTTGTGGTCCCCTTTGAATGGTGATTAACTATTGTAACAAAGAAGACTTATCACCCTTCTCTGTAAATCTCTCAAAGAAAATATCTCCAAGATGATCCCATGTAGATATGGTATTTGGGGTCAAAGATCGATACCATTCTAGAGCCTTCCCTTTAAAAGAAGCTGCTAATAATTTTATGGCCACATTTTGCTATGTGACAACATGTATAACACAGACATCTGATACATCATGTAGATGCTCTTCAGGTGTTTTAGAGTCTTGCCCACTGAATTTAGGTAGAGCTTTTAGGGCATTCACTGGGATAGGGTCCCAAGTGTCTAGTTGTATTGGGAGAATTAAGGGACTACCATTATTCTAGCTTGCATAATTTCTTGGGGGTATAGGGGCAACCATATTAGCTCTAGGTATTGGTACAAACTGGTTGCCTCTTCTCCTTGGACTTGTTACCAAAGGTGGTAAAAGAATACCTAGATTTGTAGTAGATTGTGATCTGGTTACTGGTCCACAACTATGACTCCTCGTAGCTCTTTGGTTCATATGATCTTGAAATAAATTTCAAGATTGGTCCCACTGGGCATGCCAAAAACTATTGATGATTTAAAATTGTGCTTGATTCTAATCAGCAACAATGGGAAGTTTCAAGATATGGGATGTGCATCTTGAAATAACCTCCATATTTTATAGAAGCTGGCTCTTATATAAATTAAATAGATAAAGAAAAGGGATAGGAATTCAAATAAAAAACACAAATGCAAGAAAAGAAATCTAATCTATGGTGATGCACCTGAATGTAATTCAACCTTAATCCTGAGCACATTGAGGCTATATGTAGGATTCATTTACATTTAAGATCAAACAAGTGCATGATCAATGTAAAAGATTGAAATAATAGAAACAGAGGCTCACAACATAGACTTCTTTTGCTGAGGTACAAAAAATGTCAATAAAGGCATAGGGTTCAATCTTCTTATTTGAATTTTCCAATCACATAAGAGGCATAGAAACACATACAGCTATGTAAACCTTCAAACTCAAGAAAATGAGACAAAATCAAATGACATTCCTAATCACAGCTCTAGAAAATCTACAGTCTAGACTACTTTTGCAAATGACACAGATAATATCAACAAAGGCATAGGGTTCAATCTTCTTATTTGAATCTTCCAATCATACAAAAGGCACAGAAACACGTACAATTATATAAACCTTTCAACTCAAGAAAATGAGAAAAAATCAAATGATATTACTTAGCCACAGCTCTAGAAAGTCTAAACTTGTTATAATAATTCTCTCTCAAAAATTCTCTTTGATAATGGCCCCCTTTTGGTGACCTCTGCACCCTTATTTATAGCCTTGGATCCACTCCAGATTGTCTGCTTGTTCCCAATCTAATGGCCCAAATCAAATCTTCCCTAACTGATCTTGTCTAACAGAATATATCTTATAGATTCTAGAATGCTTCATCTTCTAGAAGTTCATTGCCTATAAAAGATTGCAGGACGCTCCCTTCTCTTAAATGCTAAGTAACACTTAGCCAATTTCTTCTTATTACTTAGGAGACAGTGGAAAATGACACTTGTCATGTTCTGCAGCAACTATCAAAGACACGTGGCACTTTCCGCATAACTTATACTCTTTTGTGTCTTTGCTCAGCCATGTTCCGCCTTTGACACTTGTCATTATCTGCTTTCTTAAAACTCCAACAGCTTAAAAGATAATAAGATTCATGGCATTTCTTTTAAAAGGGACATTGGGATAGGTGTCAATCTCTGCTTCTTCATTAAAAGACACATGGCAATCTCCTCTTCTCTTACCTGGATTACGTGGTGATCTCCACTGCTTGTAGTTGCCTTTTTAGAAACCTGTAGAAGATGACATGTGGCAATCTCTGCTACTTGTAGTTGCCTTTTTTAGAAACAATTTGGGTCTCATTTCACATTTACACAAATAGTGACACCTGGCAGCTTTCTCTCACTTAAGAAACAAAACTTGGGACCCACCATAGTCTTTGCTATATCAGCAAAGCAAAGATGAAGATAATTCAGACTGCAACACGTGGTGCCTTTCACTTTCTTTCGCTGGAGTACGTGGTAGCTTCTATCACTTTTATAAAAGCAACATTGAGACCTTCTGCGACTACCACTTGGCACTTTTCGCTTGATCTTGATACTTAGCTTTTTGAAACCTTTCACTAGAAAGATATGAAATGTGGGTGCTGATATGAAATTGTGGATGATGACACTTGGTGCATTCTGCTGAGCTGCTATGAGATACGTGGCACATTTCAACTAACTCAAAAAACATATAAAAGGTGCCTCAGATGATGACACTTGGCAATTTCTACTGAGAAGGATGCTTCGGATGATGACACTTGTTAGCTTCTGCTTTTTCCCAACACTTAGACAAAAATGAATCAAAAGAGAAATAGAGCATGTGCTCTAATTCAGCACTCTACCATCTCAGACCACAGTATGCAAAGACAAATTTTCATGGTGCGTGACTGAAAAATAGAATGCAACATAGAGTAAATTTTTACTCTACAGATATAGGTGTTGACAACATCATAGTGTAGCATTTATAACTTGTATTTGAGCCTCAATGATATTTTTTTTGCATAACAAAGTCATGTACATACAATTATTATTTGGTGTGTTGTGTCTTACATGTGGCTTCCTTGTACCACTTAGTTTTTCAAAATTTGAAAATCTAAAAACATTTATTAAATTAAAAAATAACAAATATATATATATATATAATCTTAGTCATATGATATGCATCATGCTTATCTACCTAGATTATAGAGTTATGTATTTTGATGTTTTTATATGTGCTTCTACTAATATACATTTATTAGGTGAGAGGCAATATAATCTAACTACATATGCTTATGGATACATTTGAACCTCACTATTGGGGTGGGTGACATTACTTAGTTTGTTTAATAGTTTTATAGTAATATCATGTTTACCAATAAATTTTTATATATGGGAATAATTATATGTATATCATTTTTATTGTTGATTACTTATATAAGGTATACAAATATTAACTGTGCATTTATTATATTCATTTGAATTTATCATATTACTGGATGACTACATTTTATATTGTCATCAATAATTTATCATTTACCATACTTAATAACATGACTATTTTATAGGCCTCTTTCTTCATCTTGATTTATTTTTATACTTCACTTAGAATTTGTATTTTATATTTATTGACATTATTCTAATTAATATTTTCAATTTGATTTAATTATTTCAATAAGCATCACCATTTGACTATTGATCCCATTCCTAGGTTTAATACTTTCCTTCATAGTGATAAAAACATATTTATCAAGACCTTATGTTTCAACATACATTGAGTTATAATCAAATCCATAAGTCACTTAGAATCTTCTTCAAATAATACTTCTAGATTATGAGGCTTTATCCTTTTCTTTCATGTGTGGCCATGTGCCTTTTTATATTATATTATTTTCTTGTATACACTTATAAACAAAAAAGCAAAAGAATATTTTCATACATGGTCATATATATTATCCAATGGTTTTATAATACCCATGCATGATATATATTGCTTACATATATATACACATATGTGCATATCGAGTCACTATACCCATACTTGTTTCTTATTGACATATTATGAGTTTATTTTACAATGAATGTAGCTTAATATTTGCACGAGGCCATGGTACCCATAATTATTCCTATGATTTTTACTAATCATACTTATATCACATTAGTAGTTAATATAACTTACATGTCTCGTCTAACTACATTAATAGGGATTTCACATCTTTAACATTATTTACATCTTGGCATATCTTGTTTTTCATAGGCATTATTCACTTGACTATATGTTTCACATTAATGCATATGAAGTATTTTTATATAGGGTAATTTTACCCACACATTTGTATTATTAAAATTCATTATATATATTAACATTTCTATATTTTATACTTGTATTGGTATATGATTAATTAACACTAATTATTCATTTATTTCTATATCTATCTATCTTTGACAATTTATACATTAAGGGACATAATATATTATCCATGTATATTATTATATTCATCTTAAGGCTCACTTATTATATGTCATTTCCATGTAGTTACTTATATATATATATATATATATATATATATATATATATATATATATATTTATATATATATTTATTTCAGATTTACATTACATATTTCTCTTCCACTATTACATATATAGATCATGATACAGTATACTACTCTTATACTTTATTACACAATGGTTATCATTTTTAATATCTAATTAGAAAATATTTTTCCCATGAAGGGACCAAAATATATAAATATTTGTAATATAATAAATTAAATAAATTGGCAAAGTTTAAAATTCAAAAACATTAGAAATTTTTAAAATTTAAAAATATTGGAAAAATTCAAAAATTCAAAACAATAAAAAGATAAAAAATCAAAACCCTTACAAAATATGAAAAATTAAATAACATTAATTTATATATGTTACATATTTAAATATGCTACATTTTTAATTATACATGGTTTAAACATATGTTTTGTCATGATAATTTCTTGAGTGGATGTTATGCAAATCCACATGTTATATGACACTAAATTTCACACAATGCATTGATATATTGGAGGGGATATTTTATGAATAAAATGTTCTAGCTTTGAGGAATTTTCATTTCAATGGATTTTTTCATGGTGGTATCTATCATTCTTCATCTTTTATCATGTTGAGTTAGATTTCATTTATTACTATATTTATAACTAGTGTGTATGTCATATATCACATAGTATAGATTAGTATTCACATTAATAGATGAGCAATAATATTCGATTATGTGAATGTACATTGTTAGTTGTATGTGGAATATTGTAAGTGACTTGTTAATACAATTTATATAGGGATCTTAGGAGACTAAAAATAAAGTAGAGAAAAAATAAATTGTTAGAACAACTTTCCTAAATTAATATTAGAAGAGGTATGTGATTGAGCAACTTTATATTTAATAGGATATGCAAAACCTATATATTTGTAATTTGGTTTATTAAATAAATTTTAAATTATGATAAATTGACTCCAAATTTATACTTTGGACATGTTAATTATGGCTCTTCTACAATGGATAAAATATTTGATAAGAAATAATTTATTAATTTGTTATCAGAATTGATTTTTTGAGAGATCTCTTTGAAAATTTAAATCTTGGTTAGTAATATATTTTTGGATTCTAGATCACATCCAAAGCTGTTATATTTAGATAGATACATAATGAAAGTAAGTGTGTGTGTGTGTGTGTGTATATATATATATATATATATATATATATATATATATATATATATATATATATATATATATATATATATATATATATATATATATATATATATATATATATATATATATATATATATATATATATATATATATATATATATATATATATATATATATATATATATATATATATATATATAAAGAGAGAGAGAGAGAGAGAGATCGACTCTAGTTTCTAGGTTATTTTTGCATTTGTTGTACAAGCATACCATACAATGCATTATAAATGGTTTGTTTGTTTCGTGTCTATTTGCATTGGACTAATTTTTATTTTATTTTGTTGTCAAGTTTTTTTTTAAGTAACCAGGGTAAAAATTTATTCATAAACAGGCGAAACCAAAACCATTACATAGCCTTATCCTACTCCACTAGAAGATTCAGCTTCTGGGAGAACTGCAAAGGCAACAAATCATAATTCATGATCTCCCACTGGGGTCCCTGTTCGGAGGCCAACTTGGCCAAACAGTCAGCAACCCCATTCCATTCATGAGGAATATGCTTGAATCTAACGGAATCCAACATAGAACTTAACTGAAGAACCTATTGCACAACCTCAGCCAATCGCCACTCGACATTAACAAAATTATGATTAATGATCAAATCAATCACTACCTGGGAGTCTGACTCATAGATAATGTTTTGCCAGCCCAGATGACATCCCTATTGCAATGCCTGAAGGATGGCCAGTGCCTCCATATAATTATTGGAATGCCAGCCTTTATAGATGGAGAAAATGAATTAAAGATTTCCGGAACTATCCTGCCCAGCACCACCGATTACCGCATCCCCTAGGTTCCCACACGAGGAGCCATCAGTATTAATCTTCAAGAAACCAGCAGGAGGAGGAGTCCATCGACCAAGTCTATTAATAGGTTTGTGCCTCCCCCTATCTCTAATCAATGAACTCCTAGAAGAAGCAGAGAGAGTAGTGTCCAACGGCTTGCCGGCAATGTTATAGAGAATATTATAATCCTCCATTCCTAGCCCTTCCAAACTGATACCTTTGGCAGTGAGAGTTTCTTGTAGTGTCATGCGAACTAACTCCCAAATGGCATCCACCTTCCTCTGCTTAGCTCAAAAAATGTGCCTATTTCTTTCTATCCACACATTCCACAGAATAAAAGCAGGTCCAACAAACCAAGCAGCCTGGAGGGCCAACACTTTATAAGGGGGAACATTAAGGCGATCCCAGAAGTCTAGTAAAGAGGAGGCATGCTAGCAGGGTCTACGCCAAGCTTGCCACCATCTATGCCATATATTCTTGACAAAAGGACACTAAAATAATAGGTGCACCCCTGTTTCCACCTCCTCACAGCAGAGCACACATCTTGAGGGCCCCTGAAATCCATGCTTGCATAGGTTGTCCCATGTGAGGCATCTATTGTATGCAAGCATCCACAAAAAGAAATTGCATTTGGGCTAGGTAATAGGATTCCAAATTTTCTTCCCCTCAAGGAAATTTGCTTCCCCATAAACTTGCTTAGACAAATCTTGATAACCCACCGAGATAGAGTAGCTTCTAGTAGACCCACCTCCCCAAGCGAGCACATCCTGCCCCTGAAGAGAATTACAGTTCCTAGAAGCTAATATTTGAGAAAGCTCAACCCTGTTCACTAAGGACCCACCCGGCAGCCATTCCAAAGAATTTTTCCATCTAAAGCCTGTATCCAGGCCCAAGCTATACTCCTCCTTGTAGTGCACCACATTGGTCCAGCCAGCATCATGGAACACCTCACATAAGGCCTGTAGATGTGGGTGAGAGGACAAGAGCAGGGGCGCCCCATCCCACGAGTCTTCCTAGAAGAGAGCCTGCTCCCACATCTTACAAATCTAAAACAAGCTATGTTTAATTAGCTGAGCTCTAACTTTGAGGGTACTCCAAATCATGGAACCACCCCTCTCAAGAGGCATCCAAACAATGACAGAGGGATCCACCCCCAAAAAGTACTTAAGAGCCAGGATACGAGCCCACATTTGAGACTGATTAGAACACCATCTCCAATATAATTTAGCAGCCAATGCTTGGCTAGCTAGGATGGCTAAATGTAGTCCAAGTCCCCCATCTTTCTTTTAACATCAAACCATTTCCCACTTGACTAGGCTCCATTTAGTGCACCAAAGGTTACCACTCTAGAGAAATTGGTGAAACAGGGCGTCAAATTCCTTAAGAAAATAAATTGAAGTAGCCTGCACCAAGCAGTGGTACACAGGAAGAGCTTGGATCACTGATTGCAACAGAGTAACTCTCCCAGTATTAGAGAGCCATCTATGCGTCCAGTGATTCACTTTATGCCTCAGCTTATCCAAAACATTTTGCCAAAAGAGGCGTGGCTGCCAACCAACCACAATGGGAATCCCCAAATATATAACTGGGAGAACATGAATTTGAAATCTTAGAATGACTGCTATTCTCCTCTGTATCAGACCTGGAGTGTTGAAAAAATAAATGGAGGACTTATGATCATTGATTTTCTGCCCCATAGCACCAAGATATGTGTCAAGGGTTTCCCTGAAAGCTTCTGCCTCTCAGATGCAAGCTTTCCCAACTAGCATAGTATCATCAACAAACTGAAGATGGGATGTGACTAAGCCATTACCCCACTGCCAACCCTGCACTATTTCTGAGAAACTTGGAATTTGATCAGCCAGCCCAATCCTTCTACCAAAATGATAAATAGATAGGGTGATAGTGGGTCACCTTACCTCAGGCCTCTCGCTACCCCAAATAGTTCAGTTGGCTGTCCATTGATGAGAACTAAGTAGGAGGGCATAGTAACACAACTCAGAACCCATTGGATCCAAGCAGGGCAAAAACCAAAGGCCCGCATGATTCTTTCCAAAAATATTTAGCTAGCCCTATCCATATGCCTTAGCTAAGTCAAGTTTTATAAACATGGCCCACTCCTGAGAAGTGATCATAGAGTGGATAGCCTCAGAAGTAATGACCACCCCATCCAAAATTTGCTTGCCAGCAACAAAGCCTCCTTGCTCCTCTGAAATAATCAATGAGAGGCAGCTTTTGAGCCTCTCTGCTAAGAGCTTAGTGATAATTTTGTATATCACATTGCTAAGCGCAATAGGCCTAAAGTGGTCCAGCTGATCCGCCTGCTCTTTCTTTGGGATAAGGACAAGGAAGGTAGCATTCAAGGCCCTCAGCATTTCTCTATTGGTAAAGGATTCTTGTATAACTGTAAAGAGATCATGCTTAATGACATCCCAAAAGTCCTAATAAAACTCCACTGGAAAACCATCCGGCCCAGGAGCTTTACCATGTTTCATACTAAAGACCACCCCCTCCACTTTAGTCCTCTTTATAGGCCTCATAAGGTACTCATTCAACTCCAGAGTCACCACAGAAGGGATACAGGATAACACTGTATTTTCTACTATCTTAGAAGGATGCAGCCCTTCAGAGAATAGACTAGAAAAATGGAGAACCGCTACTCTAGAAATGTCCTACGAGGTACTCAACTGAGAACCATCTAGGCACACTAAGTGGGTTAAGTAGCTTCTATTATGCCTTGCCTAAATAGACTTGTGGAAGAAGGCAGTATTCCTATCGCCTTCTTGGAGCCAATCAAGCCACACCTTCTACTTTTAGAAGATCTCTTCTCTGAGTTCACACTCTGCAAGGTCTTTCACCACTTGGGACTCAGCCTCATGAAGCTCCTCAGACAAGCCACAGTCTCTAATCTACCTAGTAATCACATTCAGCTAATCCTGGGCCTTCTTCCTCATAGTATGAATATTCCCAAAGCTGTTGAGATTCCAATACTATAGCCTCCCTTTAACATACTGGAGTTTTTTGGCAAAAGAGAACATGGATCTACCATAGTTGGGTCCGCCATGGCGCCACCACTGCCCCATGAGCTCATGCAGGGAAGGCTCTCTAAGCCACATTAGCTGAAACTTAAAGGGAGGTTTCCTTGGGCTAGGTATATGGTTAGTGGACATCTTAATCGGCCAATGATCTGATCCACCCCAATCAAGTATCTCCAAAGTAATGGACATGGAACCATAAAGCCAATAATATGACACTAAAAATATGTCAAGGCGTTCTGAAATACCATCCTCGCTGCTCCTCCTGTTACTCCAGGTGAATGTGCCATTGAGGGGTTTGACATCTGAGAGGCGTAGAATGTCAATGTTTTTCTGGAAGATTTCCGATGAAGGCCCAAGCCGGGCCAGTCCACCTCTCTTCTCCTCCATGTTGAGGACATAATTAAAATCTCTTGTCAAGATCCATGGCAAATAGTGGTGATAGCTTCTAACATACCGAACATGATCCCACAACTTTCACTGTCTAGGCAGGTCCACAGGGGCATAAAAATTAGTAACAAAAATGGTTTCCCCTGATTCTTTAGAGACGACAGTCATTGTAAGAGCTGACTTGTTGGCCAACCAGCCAAGAGGGGTTATGCACTCTGGGTTCCAACACACGGCCAGCCCACCAGAAGATCCATCTACCCCCACACATTGACTGTGATTGAAGAAGCAACATTTTTGCATAGAAGAGAGCCACGAGTCAACTAAGAATTTCATCTTTTGGATACAAAGGATATCTAGAGAATTAGCATGCACCAATTTAGCTATAGCTCTTTGTTGAGGAGAGCTACTCAGACCCCTCACATTCCAGGAAAGAACAATCATTGAGTAACATGTGTGAAATGTTCATCCAAGGGCTTAACATGCCCTGCCTCTACTAGAAGATCCCCTACAATTTTTTAGTTTCTCCTGATCCTTCTTGTGCCCAACTCATGAGGGATTGGAGCCAATAGCCTTCTTAAATGGTCTTTGCATAATGCCCAGGCTAGAGGAGGAACCTTTTTCATTTCTGGACGCCTCCACCTCCTTTGCTAGGTCGGCCCAGCAAACTTCTGTGTCTACTTTAGTCAACAAGTCAGTGCTGGGCACATCCTGCATAATCCGGTCAGTCACCTGGGTCAGCCAATTCACCAAGGCTATATTTTCCTCCCCTGGGGTAGGTGGTTCCATTGTCCCTTCTTTCTCTATCTGTAGTGGCTCTAGAATGCCATCTTCTATATTCATGCTGTCCAGCACTTCAAATATATTAGAATCAACCTCATTCTGTCTATCAAAATTTGACCTTTTTAGTCCCCGAGACTTCCCATAGTGCCTGACTATGGTAAATCCATCCTTTTTGGGACCCCTGGAGCCATTTATGCCATGATCAACAACTACTATGTGGAGCAGGTTTTTTCCTTTATTCAGTCCACCTGATTGTTCTTGAGCTGTCCTCAAATGTTTCAGTTGTTTAGATCCTCTATCCCCAATGGCCACCCGAGTTCCAGACACTTCTCCTTGAATATCATTCTCTTTGACCACCTGCGGACATTGTTTGTGCAAATGGTCGTACACATGGCAAATGCGGCAATGAAACGGAATGGCTTCGTAGTTGATTTGTTGGATCCAAGATGAGCTTCCCAGACAAATCTCAAGAGAATCCAGAAGGGGATTATTCAGATTAATATCAACACAAATATGGGTGTAGGAAATTACCTTTTTATCCAGAGTTTGGTGTGCTATTTCCATCGATGCTCCAAGTAGGGTCACTATCTGATGGAGGATATCCTCCCACCAAAACTCCAGGGGCAGTCTTGACAAATGAACCCAAGCAGGGACATAGGCTGGGAGATCATCTGCTGAGTTGAAACCAGCATGCCAGGGTTTAAGGAAGAGGCCATTTCTATTGTAGAAGTATGGCCCATCCTCAAAAATCCCATTTTGGTCTACTACAAAGGAAAAATTCACCATGAAGTAACTATTTCCTGCCAGCATAATGTCAAAATCCCCATCAATCTACCAAGTCCTCCTAATCTAGGCTTCTAATGCTGCCAACAAAATACGGATGCCCAAGAATTTGCATATTAGGGCGTGAGCAGTCAAGTATTCAACCTCATCTTTCACTGCATCTTGGGAAATTACCAGAACCAGTCTCTCTTGAGTTTTGGGTAGGCATCCATTGATTTTCTGCAGCTTAGAGCTCTCAGCAACAAAAGTCCTTTCTGCCTCCTACTCTAATCCCCCAAGCAGGGGTCGCTCTTTCCTGGGGGTGCCATTCTGACTGCCCAGCTTCAGTCCATCACTCCCCACCATCGTGCCTCCATCTGCCTCTTCCATCTTTTCAAAGGATCATTTCAAAGAATTCATTTTGTTGTCAAGTTGCAAGTCCCTACAGTATTAGATTTGTCTTGTTTATTATTGGCTCGACATCTCAGCGTTCGACCTCCCTGCTCATTATTTTGCATTGAATCATAGAGATTTATCCTCAACTGACTCCATTGTATACCTCCACTCAACAAGAAAGATACATTGCTTGGATATGCATACCCACTGACTCCACGGTCTCACCATAAATTCACCCCATGAGATCAACTCAATCATGATTCCCCTCAGCCACCTGAATGCACTCTTGCCAATAATTTCCCTCATGGCCACTCCCCAGCTTGAAAAAATTATATCATCTGAAAGACTCTCCAAACACTTAAAGCCCTTAGCCCATGAGGCTGAACCCTAATCAAGCTCACATTCATGAGATTTTATTTATTTTAAGCAAAAAATAAAGATTTTAAAGCTTAAAGGAAAGTTTTTTGAATATATATTCAATGGATTATGTAGCTTGATTGCTTAAAATATTTTAATAAGGCATTCCAGTGGGAGGGAAATGTAGGGGTCACCCTACAACCCCTCCTAATTTGTTATCCAAAATTTCTTTATTTATTCAATTTTAAATAAAGAAATTTTTAAATAGGAATTTCTTTTAAAAGGGATGGTTAATAAAAGGATGATTTTTTTTCCAAAATGGGGTATATACATGTAAATTTTTGTAATGTTTCAAAAAATAAAAAAATGTATAAGGAGTTATTGGTGTTTGTAATTATATGTATTTTTGGGGAAAATCCATGCCCTAAATTGCTTAAGATATTTTTTTGGGTTGGGGTTGAACCTAAAACATTAACAAATACTTGGAAGCTAAAGGTAATAGAAGAAATATACTGAATACACATACAATTGCAAAGTGACATTTCCTTTCCTGTTTGCACATTAGGAGGGTTCATTCATACATTAGGAGAGGGAGATGGATGAGTTAGGAAAATATAGGTTGCTGCTCACATTAATAGGTCAACAATAATACTATTAGTGTTAGTATGCAGTTTGTTAGATGTGTAGAATTATAAGTGAGTTGTTAATACAACTCACCTAGAGATATTAGGAGAACAATAATATCATAGAGATAATATATGTTGTTATAACAAACTTCACTAGATTAGTGTTAGGAGAGGTTAGTGGTTTGGCAACCCCTATTTAATAGGAGATTCAAAACTTATATACTTTTTAGCTATTTTACTAAACAAGTGTTGAATTCTGACTAATTAAATTGAATTTGTGTTATGCATTACTGAGCTTTGGCTCCCCCAGAATGGATAATTCTCTAATATGGAGTAATTTCTACATAGTATACATTTTAATTGTTATATTTTTATATTGACTAGTGTGCATGAATAATTTCTTTCATGTTCTTATGTGTATGTCCTTATTCATAGAAGATACTCTAGTCATCATGTATTGTGAGTCTTGTTTTGTGTGTTGTCTCACTAACTTGTCTTTTTTCTAACTTTGGTGTGGTCACTAACATTATGTGTTTCTTATTTGAGTGCACTCTATTATCATACTATCTTTGAATCCATCATGTCTATCATACATACCGGGGTATATTTTTGTGATGCATAAATTTTCATGGTTTCCACCATGCATCTATAGGGTAATGTTACTTATGTATGTATGTTCTCATTACTTCATCTATCCCAATGAGGGGCATGCTTATGCCATTTGAGTTCATAATACTTATTTTCATTTTTTTCTTACCAAAATGGGAGTCATACCTTAGTGTATAATGTTCAATATGATGATATATTTTCTATGCCATATTAGAATTTACATGATTTTTATGTGGAATAAATATATGTTAATAAAAAACATCAAAATATGCAAAATTTTAAAAAATTATGAGGGTGGAAATTTTAAAATTTCTTATGCTTCTAAGATATTAACACATTTTGGGTAAAATATGTTTTTTGAGATATGAGGCATTTAACTTTTCTCTTTTGAGATGGGTGATTACAACATAGGGTTCTTCATACCTCACTTCAAAAAAGGGATTATATCAATGCATTTTCAAATTTTAAAGGTGGAAAATAACTAAGAAAACATTATCTACTTCCTTAATCAAGAGTTGGATTGGACCTTAGTGACACCCAAGAAGTGTTGGGTATGCTTTAAAATAATTTAAAAATATATATTTGTATTTTGAGGACTCCGAGATAAGTGTTGTATATGTTCCAAAACCTATAAAAATTATTGTTGATGTGAAAATTGGGCAAATTATAAGCAGTTGTATTCATTCTTATGCTATATTTTCAATTTTAATTTCAATATTTAAAAAAAATAAAAAATATGTCATGAGCATTTGACTAAAGTTAAAAATTAGTATTTGTTTTAGGTACGTTAGGTAAATAATATAAATGGAAACTTTTATTTAATGTGCATTAAAATCCATTCATCATTCTCTTGGTAACTGAAGGTTTACATCTCAATTATTTATATTTATAATTTGATGCACACAAATCTCACTCACATACTGATATTGAATTCAGGGCACAATGTAATCATCTAAATATGGTAGAAGACCTTTACTCACATTTTCTTATCCCTAATGTACCATACCTAAAAAACTTGTATGTTATAGGGCAATTTAAACTCCACATAGGTTCACATTAGTTCATTAAGCCTAGAAAGTACCTCCACAAATTAAAAAAATATACATTATCACATTTAGAATATTACTCACTCATTAACCAAACTTTCCTAAAAATTAAATGTTGACACATTTATAGGACAAATCCATGTACTATGTGGGTCTATTTGGGAATGTGTGCATTTCTCATTTTTATCTTTGTGGGAAGTTTTGTAATTTTTTTTTTAATAACAAGCCTATAATTTTTCCTTTATACTTTTTTAAAGTTTGGTTAATGTTTGTAAATTATCTAGGCTTAAGATATATATATATATAGGGTCTTATTAAACCATTAAATGTATGGGATAAATGAACATATCACACATAGATAAATATTTCAAGAGATGCCACATCATATGCCAATCTTACAAATAAGCATTAAACCCATCATATTTGTGACATTGTCATTATATATTGATATCTGACCATTTCAATTGTACCAAAGGAAGGTATAATATTTAGTAGTTGCATATCATTTTTAAAAAAGATTATGTTTGAAAACCTCACTCGATCTATTCATTTATACACTCAAATAAAATTTTAGAGGTTTGATTTCAAGAATACATTATACACAGTTTACAACACTACCATAATGTTTTCATGAGTCCATTAATTTAACTTGTCTTTAGAGTGTCAAGCTAGGTCAAAGAGTAAATCTATCTATTACAAACATTATACCCAATATAATTTTGAGTCATAGATACATGCATAACAAGAAGGTGATAGTGCAAAAGTGATGGAAAAATCAACCTTATAAACTATAAAAGGAAATACATAGCCAAAGAAGATAAACATGGGAAGATGTGATTGTCATGACTAGGTCTATACAAGATTCACATGCATAATTCATGATTTTATCGAGGGGCACAATAAAATTTCAATATTTCAGTATCATGCTACATATAATCAATATAGTCAATTTATAGGTTCAAATTTCTAAAACATCAAACACGTGTGATTTTTACTTATTTATTTTTTATTTAAACTATTAATCATAGTTTCATTGTGGTACTTAGAATTGCTTATCTTTGTATTCTATTCATGTATGATTATATATATTTAGTTTCAACTAGATTATTCCTTATATTTTATAAAACCAAAATTATGATAATGTTTTATCTAAATTTTTATTAAGGAGTTTAATATAAATAATACAAACTACTTGGTAAATCAGAATGCATAACATATAAATGATTGCACATAAACTAATTTCAACTTTATATTTTTAGAAATTTTCTAAAAGGGGGAAGTACTGAGAAATAAATGACTTAGCTGGAATTAAAGTTTGTAAGACTACAATAGTGATTATAAATTTATTATGAGACTATGTGAGGTTGTTTTGAATCAGGGAAAGGGCTCCACATTATCCTATGGTAAGGATGTGTTATTTAGACTCTTCCAGCTTGCATTAAATTCTATAGGGTGTGGATTCATCCTTTAATTTTATTGGCATCTATGTGAATTCTAATGTATGTGTCTTAACCTATAGTTCTTGTGTGTCTATTTATATTATTTTGCTTCACTATAGGAGCCACTATTTGCCTTACTCTCACTTAAACCCTATCTTAATGATAAGAGGGAAATAATATTGTAAAATGGGGGAAACAAATAGGGGTTTAGGGTTATGCTTGACCTCAACACCTTATGTGTTAAGCAATACCTACATACCAATAGTCTTAAGAGATATCAAAATCCATGTAGTTATCCCATGCTAAGGTGGTGTGTGTATAATACTAGTGAAATGATATATGTTGGTGAAATCCTAGTGTGATTATGTGCTTAAAAAAATGACTTTTGACTTTATTGTTGTATCCAGACTCGTTTAAGGCTTTATGAGATATAAAGACTCATAAGTGGGAATAATAGGTATTTGACTCTCAATGCACATTTAGATATTCTTTCCATTTCAATGATAGAATCCTCTTCATCATTCAGTTATCATATATTGTACAAATAAGTATATAATATGTTTATATAGTGGACCTTTTAGTATTTTCTTGAATTAGGCTTGTGAGACATGTAAAATGACTTGTTAAGATGAAATTAAATTTGGTAAACTAGCATTTAATTTATGGGAGAGTTAAAATGATGTATTTAGACATGACCAACCTATACGATTGTCTTTAAGGAGTGTCTTGGTCTAAGGAATATAGACAACCAAATTGGAAGTATGAATCGATCAAGTAATGAGTCTGGGTTGCTTGGAATGGACATTTAGATTTATATTTTCCTTACCTCAAGATAGAGGGTCAATTATATATAATTATATGAATATTAGTTTGAAAATATGAAAATGGGCATAGGTAAGTGTGCATAAGGGGTGGTCACAAGTTTATTATTATAGCATTAAATGCTAATTATAGTGTCTATGTTTTCCCCTATTTTATTCTAGTAATGCAACAAATAAATATTACTAGAGTGAAATGAAGAGTGTTATACCTAAGATTACTTATGAGGAATGTTATTGAATGTAGATCATTGTTGAACTATAATTCATGAAAATATTCAATGAAATATGTATCAATAAATCCTTACTTAAGATAAAAATCTAAAAGTAAACACATAAAACATATAAATAAAATAACAAGGAATGAATGCAAATTTTCATGTATGCAAACATTTGTGTTTTATAGTGCAAAATTGGTATCTAGAGAGGGTTTAAACCTTGTATATGTATATGTATATGTATATATATATATATATATATATATATATATATATATATATATATATATTTAAAACTTGGATTGGATTATGCATTCCTTAATCCTCATTGAAAGGACAATTTTTACCTAAAAATTTAAGAAGCAATTTATTTCATCATTTCTCAACTCAATATAGTAAATTATCTTGGAATGGTTGTATGAATCCTATTAGATTATTATACTATAGAACCAATGTAAAACTAGTAAATAAAGTTTAATTAATCATTACAGATAGAAAAATATTCATTATAGTGTAAAACTAATGAAATACCTAGTGTAAAATTTATGCAAAACAATATGAAATGATTATGGTGTATACAACATATATAAGGACATGAATTACCATTACTTTTATAGAAACTAGTGTAAAAATGAGAAATAAAATCATGTACCATACACATGCCCCAAATCTAATATTTGACTATACTAATTTTGATAACTCGAGTAATACCATAAAAAAAAATTAGTAAAACTTGAGTAAATTTTTAAACACATGCCACACATGATGACCCAAACCCAAACAAAACATTTAATAATCATGTGTATAAATATGAAATTATTATTAGGTAATCACCAAAAATTGTTATGTAGACTAGTATGATTTTGAGAATTAGGGAAATACTATTTTTTTGGGGACAAAATCATACTAATTTGGCTAATACTAGCCTATGCTACTAGCCTAAGGTGTGGTATTGTTTGAATATAATTTATGGGTAAAAATTGAGTATGCATTATGATCAACTAAGCAAATGTTGTTATTTTCTATCAATGCAGTGGACTATTGTAAATTTGTGTTTATGGCATGCAACTATGTATGCCTCCTCCTTTGAGGTGAGTTTTGAATATTACACAATAAATTATTTCAAAATAAAATTAATTAAAATGATGTTATATAAATATTTAAATATATATAATAATAATAATAATAATAATAATAATAATAATAATAATAATAATAATAATAATAATAATAATAATAATAATAATAATAATAATAATAATAATAATAATAAAATTTGGAATCATGGCATCATATTGATAATCTAAAAATATAGTAATGTAAGGCATACTTAGTGTCATGTCTAAAGAGATGTTACCGATTGGGCATGTACTGAATAATGGTCACATACTAAATTCATGAAACTAATATATAATTTCTTAGGTAAGATGCATGGTATCCATCATGCAATTATAAAAATGGGCAGATTAATGATATCCATCATGGCATTAGAAACTGAGTAAAACATATCAAGTAAGATTCATGACCATGGTGCACAAATAAAGAGTAAACTTATTAGCACACAAAGCACATAATAAGGCCAATGAGCCACATACAAGGGACATTTTTAAATGTCACTCACATGAATATAAACACACAACATGATTTAGATACACAATCAAGGACATGTTTAAATGTATACAATCTAGAGAAGTCAAATACACACACAACATGAAGCAAATAATAAAAAATAATAATTATGCATGAATAAATAAAATTATTCTAATTTTTAACATCATCATATATAATGAATTAGGTATAGATTGAGATATAAATGATAAATTATGTGAGAAAATAATGAAAATTTGACAAAATATATTTTAATATAGTAGGGGCAATAGGGATAGTAAGAGAGTGATAAAACCTATGCAAATGATGATCTCAATGAAATTTCTATGATGAAAAATATATAGAAGTATTGTGTCTATTTTGGATATGATAAATTGGAACATGTTTTCACTAAGACAAATAAGCTAGAATGGGACAAAAGTATAGTGCATGACTACCTAGCATAGTGCAATATTATTTATTTCAAATTTATGGGCCTAATAAAATGTCACCACATGAAATTGCTTCTGAAAATGAAAAATTGTATGTTTGGAAACTCACTCAAATACACATATGAATCATCATTTTATATAAAATTAGATTTTAAGAAGTAGTTCATATACTGAATCACAAATCAACTTATGTAAATGAGCTACACATGTCATGTATAAGTCATGATTTTTAGAATTTTTAAAATATTCAATTTTCTTTAAAATATATATAATTGGAAAAAGGAACATACTAACTAAAAATTCTTGCAAGAGTCTCATAGTAAAAATGTCATCTATCAAACATAGGAATGATGACCTCTCAGAAATGTAAAATACCATGCCCTTATTAATTATTTGATATCAACTTGTAATATAAAAATTAATTTGTCTCTATCACATATGTACCACTTTCATGATGATAATATTTAGTATCGTGTATACATTGTTTACTATTTTGAATGCTAGAGACCTTCAAAACCCATTGTGTATTATAATAAATCTATATTGGTTTTCTTTTTTGAATAGCCTTAATGGCATGTAATATCAATATATGATGTGCTAGAGTATAAAGTGCCTCTCTAGAATCTATGACAAATTGTTGATTAAGTGGATTTTAGAGGATAGGTCTCCTTTTGAGTTTGACTGCTTTATTTTTAATTCTATGAATAGGTTGAAATTTTTTATGTTGACCAATTGATATCTATGATGTAGTAATAATAACCTTTGGTTTTATGGGGCATTCATATGTAATACCATGAACTATAATAACCTCATTAGCAAAAAATGTATTTCAAACATCTATGTAGTCTAGAAGGAATTGAATGAAGGTATTGAATCCAAGGATAGACTAATAATATATCAAATAATCCTACATTGGGTAATATTATAAACTTGGTGGCCACATGTGATATATCAACCTATAGTGGTAATGTGATATCACCAACAAAACTTGGATGTCTATTGAGTCCCCTAATTGTTTTTTTTGTAGAATGTATATCCTTATATATGTATCCAAAATTAAAATAAGTGTGATAATGAAAATATTCACACTTTAAAAATTATTAACCATAACACATTGTACATTTTGATGATATATGTATGATCTAATAAATAAATAGTGCAATTTGTAGTCATCATTTACTATCTCATGTTCTATGAATGAAATATATGGTATAAATGGCCTAGAAACAAGATATGTCCTAATAATGTTATTCAAAATATGTTGTGTCTCTATCTAAAGGATGATAATAAGTTGATGGAGGATGTGACCTATATATTTATTTTACTTTGTATTTATCTATTATTTCTTGAATTCTTTGATTATGGAAAGCATTAGTGAATATTTTCATTTTTGGTTGTGCCTTTCTAATTTTAGTGGATGCACCCACCTCTATGATGTTATAATCTATAAAATATTATATCTTATGTCTCAAGATAATGTGTATATTTGTAGTATGCCCTAGTGATCCATGAAAACCACAAAAATAATGTTCATAAAATACATTTGCAAAAGGTTTACTCAAATCAACCTCTTTAATGGGATAGATCGATACAAATTAACATTTAGATAAGTTTTGTAACACCTTATATGGATATTTTGGTAAGTTTGTTAACTTTCTCCTTGGAGGATATGATAAAAAATAAAATGAGTAGGTTCTAAAAATTCATTAACCATTATTTTTGGATCAATCTTATTTTCACTTGGATTCACCTTGTATGGTGGCATATTATAATTATTGGTATTAGAAGTATAAACTAAGTTGGATACATATTTTATCTTATTTAATGCTAAAAATTTAACCTCTATTTCCTTAACTATGTGACATAAATCATCAAATTCTACAATCTTCATAAACCTTATATATTCATGCAGAGATGAAAGTAAACTATGTATGAATATGTCTTGTAATTCCTTATCTATCATAGGATTTATCATTCTCGATAACATAGTACTATATTTTAATACATAATCTTCCATAATATTAGTGGATTATTTATTTTCCTTAGAAATATTATAATATGATATCATTTTACATATGTTAATGTAAAAATGTGCAACTAAATTATTTTCCAAAGGATTAAATGCATGAACTAACTGATATGGTAAGTCATAAAACCATATTATGTCATACCCTTTAAAAATTATAGGAATAAACTTGGTTATAAATCTATCATTAGATACATATTTCACACAAGTTGTGTAAAAATCTCTCAAATGTTGCTTGGGGTCATCTTTTCCATCATACAATGTAAGTTTAAGTGATATAAACTAGTTGGTAAAGTATAGGCTAAAATATGTTGAGCCAATGGAGTATGTATTAAATCTTGTTATTCAAGCCCTAATTAGGTTTCAAATAACCTTTTTCTAGTTTTGAAACCTTAGTTCATAGAGCTAAAATGATCTACATTATAGATTGTGCATCAAGAAGAGAATGTGTTTTAACCAAAGTTGGTGTAAAAAAGTCACTGAGAAGGGATTGGCTTAGTGAAATAATAAAACCTTTAGATTGTCCCCATAGTATATGCTGGTATAAACTCTATATCTAGAGATTTATAGTAAGGAAAGGATCCATAATATTAGATATCTTAGATGTATGAGCTATGCTTGAAGTTTTAATTTCCAAAAGAGTTAAAAAATCATATGATAATTCTAAGATTATTCATGAATTATTTATTGAACACTATTAATAAATTATACATTATAAGGATATGGTTTTTCATATATTTTATATGGAACTATATCTTGATGCTCATCTTGAGATTTAGTGTAATCCTAATTATATTGTTTAGGTTCTCAAGTATAGTCATGTATTTATTCATATTTTGTTTGTTCATTATGATATGAAGTTATTAATATACCATCATTCTTATCCATCTTATTCCCTTTATCAAAATAAATATGAGTGGTATCAAATTGAATACCACTTAGTCTAGTACATATTATACTACATGTAGAAACAAATTTCTTAGATTTCATAACATGTGAAATAGATACATTAAAGGTTGAATGTTTTATCTAAATTTGAATCAATGTTGTTTAATATAACTATGAAAAATTGTTTAGTAAATAATAATACATAACATATGTAATGATCACACATAAATTGATTGGAACTTACTATTTTTTATAAATGTTATAATATGGAAAGTATGAAGAAATAAATGACTATTTGGAACTCATGTTAGTAGGACTACAACAATGATTGAAAATTGACTTTGATAATATGTGAAATTATTATGAATCAATAATGAGTATTTATGTTATCTTGTAACAAGAAAACACTATTTGTAATCTATCATATTATTTTTAATGTTGGTAGGGTGTGACTTTTTAATCTAGGGTTTTTTTATATCTTTGTAAATTATAATTCATGTGTGTCTATTTGATGCCTCTACTTTACTATGAATTACATTATGTGCATTATTATTCACTCAAATCCTAAGTGACAAGAGGGAAAAAATATTTTAAAATAGGGGAAACAGGTAAGGGATCAACATTGTGGTTGACCTCAACACCTTATGTGTTGAACATTGCCTACATACCAATAATCTAAAGAGGGATCAAACTGTAGACACTAGAAAACCACACACTGAAAGTTTTGAATAACTAAACACCTCAGGACCCCCTAAAACCCCCCTAAACCCTCCTAATCCCTAACAAACCCCTCTTAACCTAACCAAACAACTATTCTTATAGTCACATAATATTATTCAAAAACACTATTTGAAAGTACTATTCAAAATTACTATTCACTATCACTATTCACTATGGGACCCACTATCATGTCACATTATATTATTCAAAAACACCATTTAAAAGTACTATTCACTATCACTATTCATTATGGGACCCACTATCACTATTGATTATGACATGGAATGTGCCATGGCAAGTGACATAGAAGGTAATATATCAAGTGGCATGGCTTAGAAGTGAGGTGGCTTGATGTGGGACATCATACCCCACCTGGGACCCTTTCCCAAAGTACCTACTGACATCATTTAAGAATAAAAATTCCCCCCCCTTGAAATATGGAAAATTTCCCATTAAGGGGCCATCATTCAACATGTATTTTTCCTTCACACAGGAATGTAGCCTTCAAAATGAGATACCTACCTCTTTAGTGCTTTGGGAAAGATAAAAGGCACCCATTTTTGACTTCTTAACCAAAATGGGAGACTCACCAATTCAAATGGAAATCCCCACCAACCTTATCTTTGACTATTCATAAACCACATGAAAATGGTACCACATTTGGCTTGCCACCTCTTTAAGTGATTGGATGAAGACAAGAAAGGGTGGTGAAAAGTCTTTAAGCCTCATTCCAACCCATGTGCATGATTCCCATTGGACCATTGTGTAAGGTGGGAGACTCACCAACCCAAATGGAAATCCCACCAACCTCATCCTTGACTTATTTATGATCCCAATTGGAAAAATTCACCACATTTCACTATTCCACTCTTTTGGTAGGATTCTTCACAACAAATTCTATGAATACCCCCTCTCCTTCACCCAAGGTGAGAGGTTGGAAGTTAGTATTTGGTTCTTAAAATCTTGTTGTAAGTTTTTGAAGGAGGTCATAATTTTAGAGGTCGTCATCATCTTGGAGAAAAAATATATCAAAGCAACAAAGCTCTACCAAAATTTCCTCAAGCTCCATCAACAACAACATATTCATCAAGCATCAAGGTAACATTTGTTTGCTTTCTTATATTTCATCTATTTCATTTACTGGCCTTCTTATTTCCTTAACCTCACACCTTTATCCCATTTTCCTCTTCTCTTTTAATCCCTTTAACTCCCTGCCCTCTTATCCATTCACTTATTTTTTCATTTACCCTTTACCTCCTTCTTACCACCTTGGCTATTTACCCCTTTTTCCTCTTTGCCATCTTGACCTCTTGACCTCATAATCCCTTTTACCATTTATCTTACCTTTCTTGACTATCATTTACCCATTTAAACATTTACCTACTCAATCAAAACCTTATCATTTCCTTTTGATTCTTGTCATAAACCAAATCAAAACCATGATTTTATCTTAACCAATTTTCAGCATTAGTATAACTGAACGAATTGCTTTATTTTTGTTAACTTAGAAAAGCATTTAATTCTCTTGTATTAAATTCATTTATTTGCTAGTTTTAATTTTAGTTTTTTATAATTTAATTCAAAATACATTTATTTTATCATCTCAATTAAATATTTAAAGTAGGTGGATTGACAGCCTCCTATAAATCTTTCACTTCTAGGATCTATCTCACACTAGGCAATCCACCCATCTACTTGTCTAAAAAACAAGTTTCATTTAGTGCTTTCTTATTACAGGTCATTCTTCCCTAGACAAAGAGGAGTTCTCACAAATTTTGGATTCAACACATGTGCATTCAATAGGTATTATTCTACACACCCTTTATCATAAGTTTCTTCCTTTTCACACTTAAGAAAAAGTAAAAATTAGATAGAAACATTCTTCCATGCCCGGTGGGACATCTTTTGGGTTCATAGTTCTTTTAGGTGTATAGTTTTATTAGTGAAAATTCATGCTCTTGCATTTCTATTGTTTCTGAAATCTCAAAAGATAGAAATTTTATCTCTTTTTCTTCCTAAAAATCTATATAAAAAAGAATTTTTCATCCTAGGGATAGGTTGCATTTTCATCCTATATTAAGTGCATTTTTAACTATTCCTTGTTTGTATAAAAGGAACCAAAAAATTATTTTGGGTTAAAATTGAGTGCATCCATTGTTTTTCCTAATTAATTATTAGCTCACCTAGATTATTTAAATGCATTATGAATTAATCGTAACACACATATGTTACACTACCAAACCACTTGCACAAAATAAACATCAAAACTTATTTGAGATAGGGCCCATTAGGATTTAGTCACCCTTTAGATCACCTTATGATACCCAACAATCGCACTTGGATTTCATCACCAAGAGGAGGACCCACTCTATTCTTTGGAAGAGTATAAACTCTAGATAAATGGTATATATTGGTTAAGTGGCTCAACTCAACTTTTGGTTCATGAAGTGTGGGAAGTAAGCCCCTAGTACCAGGCCATGTACCCAGTCTAGTGAGAATTATTTGAGCACCAAAAATTAACCCAAAACCATCCTTAAATATCTCTTCTAGTACCCAACTCACAAGCCAATTTCCCCTTTCATACTCTTTAAGGCATAAGCCAAAAGTGATGTAAAATAAATCCTAGGATTAATTGTGCTTTTAGTGTGTGCTTTGTTTGCTTTGGGATTTCTTTTATTTTTTCATTATTTGAGGTGAGAGGTTCGTTATCCATTTATAAATTTCTCATATGGTCTTAACTAGATAACAAGTGAGAAACCAAAACAACCAACTACCATCTTCTTCTTTATCCTCATCCATGGATTATATTTTACACATTGATAAATCACCCCATGCTTTATTGTACCATTATCCCCCACCTACGATTCCTTTAAAAGTCCTTGAAGGTGATCCATATTTTTCTACATTTCTAGACAACAATCTGGTTCCTTTACAACACCATCTTAATACCTTAGCCTACCATACTTCAATGGCTCTAGTTCTTCTTATGGATCTACCTTATGGTATGCCACACCACCTCATGGTTGGTGTTACATCATCCCACCCTTCTATTATCGAAGCTTAATCTTTTACCATTAGTCCATATACCACCACCACTATAACACTTGTTACCCCAACCAATACCTCTAACATTGACTCAACTTTACCCCTTGTCACTTGTACCCCTTTTATCGGTATGGTATCTTCTACACCCATTTCTACCATTCCCTTCAACTTAAATAATATACCAACCTCAATCACCTTTCAAAACTAGGCTTACTACCCATAAACACTTTAGCATTACCAACCCAAACCATGCCCCCATCAACCAACCCAAATTTACCCCTAAACCAATCATTATCAATTCTTATATAATCCCCCATGGAATCTTATCAATATATCCCCAACCTATTGGGATATATTACACCTTTCACCCAACCCTTAATTCCTATTAGTCTTGCTGGGATAATATCCCAACCTCAAATTACCACATACCAATATGTACCCACTTTTGTACCTCCTACCACATACCAATTCATAGCTGCAACCCAACCTCAATAGAACTTGAAACCAAATTATGCACCTACCCAACCCCAACCCAACCTAATAAGGATTCTTGTAGATAATATGACCCAACTTGAATCATCTATCTCTGGGTCCCATAATCTTTTATCCTATGACCATATCTACAATAGACCTATCAACCCTTCTATCCTGATTCATGCTTATCCTCCTTAGTGGGAGATCCCCAAATTCTATAAGTTTATGGGGAAGATCCTTAGCAACATTTGAGGGTATTTCACCATTATTGTTACTTGATTTCCTATGATGATGCCCTCCTTCTCTGAACCTTCCCTATGTCTTTATCAGTGTCCACCTTAGATTGGTACAGTGCCCTTCCTAAGCATTCTATATTTTTATTTTCCCAACTCACCCAAATTTTCTTAGAACATTTTTATGTCAATATATCTAAGAAGTTCTCTATAACCAACCTTTATTCCATCAGGTAGTTTGATGATGAATCAATCACTAACTTCATTATATGATGGTGAGGCCTCATCAATCAATTATCCTTTTCACTACCCCAAATGATACTCATTAAACTTATCTCTAGGGGATGTATAAAACACATCACTCCCACCCTTTAGGTGAAAACATTTATAACCTTTGATGAAGCATTCACAATGGCACGTAAACTAGAGAATTGAGCCATAGATGAGGGTAAATTGAAATTATGAAATAAGAATTCCACTTTTAAACCCAATGATCCCTCTTCCACCAAAACAACCAACCAACCCAATTCTAAATCCAAAACATCTAAAAATGCAATTGTCTTGAAAATTATCCCACCTCCATCCATTAACCAACAACATCAAAACACACTTTCCAATCCTTTACCCACCAAACTGAAATGAAAATTGGGTTCCCCCTAAACAATTCACCCCTATAAGGGAATCTTATGCCTCTATGTTAGATAGATTTCTAAAATCTAATGTTATTCAACTTCCACCATTCATGCCACCTCAAAAATTCAACCCCTCATAGCTTATGCCTAGGTGGTACAATGAAAATGACCATTGTGCTTTCGATCAGGTCATCAAACATGACATAAACTAGTGTAACACTTTTAAAAGTTTTGTCAAAAACCTGATTGACAATGGTGAATTAAAATTTGACAAACTTAACACACCCCCCAACCATTCTCTTGATATTTTTTACAAGCCATTTCTTAACCATCCTCAACCTACCCAAACCCATGACAATCAATTTGAACCATCTTCATCTCACGAGGCACACACAATCAACATCATCATAAATGATCCCATAAAAGATGAGCCTTATATTGCCATTTAATCTTCACCAACCTCACCTATGGAAGAAGAAAATTCACCTCTTATCTCTTCAGAGACACAAGTAGAAGGATCTATATCCCTTACATCTCCACTTGATCAAACCATATCCATGCCCACCTCTACTTTCATAGAACTAGCCATTGATTTAACCACCCCTTCCTCTACCCCACAAAATGAAATGGTAGAACTCCCTTATTCTCCTTTGGATACCCTAGCAAAGGAAGGAGTTGGGCCCATTCCTACACCCTTGATCAAACAAACATCCCCTCTCTTAATCACCCCATATTCAACCATTGTTTTGGAACCTTCTAGCTCAAGTAAAGATGAAGGAACCATCCCCTCTTCTTCACCTAAAGGCTTGACATTTGAAACAATAGATCCAGGAAAAAAACCCATTTATAAGCCATTTTCTTGGTTAGTGAAAAGTTTAGAATTTTTCTCACAACCTAACTTAGAAAAAGCCACTTTATGGCATTGTTTAGGACTCCCATACGAAAATAGAGATGAACCTTTGACTTCATTAGCATCTACTTTCCAACCTATTACCACCCCATCATTAAACATTTATTTATCTCAAGACATGAGGGAACCATATCACCCACCTCCACCTAGATCATCTTATAATCTTCTATCTAAACTAGCCAAAAAATTAGGTATCCTTCCCACACCTAACATCACCTATCCCCCCATCAAATTAGACCTAACCCCCTCTAGGATACCTAACAAACCACCAACAAAGATGGATTGAAGGGTATAGTTACCTAAACCTCATCCTCAAGATTAACCTATACTACCTCCTTCTCATCGACTATCTATTTTGGGACCCCACCCTTCTACCATCCCAGTCACTTATTCTACTTCAATTAAACCAAAACACTTTTCTATACCTACCCCTCCACCACCTATGCCATTAACTTCTTCATCATTCTTAGCTCATTTATCCCCCTCTAGTTTTCCACCTATTATCGACCCCTCATCCTCTACTTTGAAACCATCTACTATTAACTTGGTCATAGCTATGCCAGCCCAAACTAAACCATTTACCAAAATTACCTAACCACCAACCCTATCTAAGGTCAAGACCATGCCTAAGAAGGTTTTTATTTCACTGATAAGCATCTCAACACCCTCAACACCTCTAAAGGAATCTTACTCTGTTATTTTATAGACGCTATTGCAAACATCATCCATTAAACTTCCACCTATTAATAAATTTACCCCTTCTAGTATAAAACCCTCTTGGTTTGATGATATTTAGATCTGTGCATACCATAGGACACTAGGATATAACATGGATAACTACAAAGCTCTCCAAGATTTTTTTCATTGCTTATATGAGGATGATGATCTATTATTAGATGAATTACTTTCACCTACCTTACTAACCCAAATACCAACCTAATCAATCCAACCACTATCCCAACTTATACATGCTTCCTCACTCTCATCTATAGGTAAGGGTGAAGAACTAAAATAGTCACCTAGTATAGCTGAGCCTATTATCCATAATATCCACTTGATTACCTGATCTCAAGCTTAATAAAGGTGTAAATGAAGAACCAACATGTCTATTTCATGGACTTATTCTTTAGATTATCAACTTTCTAAATAGGTTCAAACACCAATACCCATGCCATCACCAAGACCCAAAGTGTCCATCTTTAGTGCCCCTCCCACCAACTCTTCTAGATCTATTCAAAAAACCATATTAAAATAACTTCACCAAGCAGTAGTGAAGATGAACCTTTATAACTTGATCAACACCTCACCCCACCATCACCAGGCATTAACAGATGCCCTATAATCCATTGAGGTTCAACCAGATGACCCTCAACCTCTTGTGTCCTTTGTTGAATACCTCCAACATCCTATTGTTGTCACCTTCCAGGATTTTGAGATACCTCCAGCCCATTCAAAGGAGTTTGATCCTCCTCTCTTTGTCACTGCATATGTCAATCACATTCATGTCAAAAGGGTGATGATTCATGGAGGTGCCAATATTAACATAATCTCCTTCCATACTTTTGATTATCTGTATTTACCAAAGAACATCATGTCCAAAAGCACATCCATCCTTTGCTCCTTTAATGACACCAAGGTCACTAGCTTGGGGATTGTTGTTCTTCAAATACACTTGGGACCTCACACTATCCCTAAGCTATTTTATGTTTTGGAGGGTGAATTTCAATATAACATTCTACTCAAATGCCCTTAGATATTAGCTATGATTTACATCCCCTCCACTTTACACCATTGTATCAAATTCAAACTTGAAGGGCAAGTTATAACCATCAAGGCTGATCTAAGTCCTTTTACATCTTGTAACATGACCTATAGGCCTAATGATGTCCTTCTTCCACCTTTATCTCTCTTACAATAAATCAACCCCATTAACATAATTGCACCATCAACCTCAACCCATAATGCCTCTACTATCACCAATGATGAAGCCTCAACCAATGCCTCTATCTCTTCTTCCAAAATCCCCATTGAGGACTCCTTGACATAAACTTTCCAATGTCTCTCTCTCTAGGAATACCTTTCCCACTCCCCAAGAATATGGGAACCTTTAAAATGACCCTTCTTATGACCCCAACATAGGAACCCTCATCCCCTTTGGACTTCCTAATAATTGATTATATTTTTTCTATGGGGGATTAAATTAACCACTCCTTACTCCTATCACCACCCCATATATTCAACCTTTCACTTCCAATTTTTCAAATCTAAGCAATCCAACCTTTGCCAAAACCTATCTTCACCACTATTCTTGGAAAGGATTTGGTATGGGCCTTTAAAAATAACGACCTCAAAAATTTATTGTTATCAAAACTCAGAAACCTCATGAGTTTTTTAGGCTTGGGTTTGAACCACCAGAAGAGCCCACCTCACCAGAACCTACTGCTACCCTCATGGAAGAAACTCCATCCTCAACTAGTTCATCTTTCCAATTTGAGGAATCCAACATTATTCCATCCAACATTTTTTTATCAATATGATTAGTTTAGGCCTAGTGACCTATCATCAACATGGCCAAACCAAAATCTTTCCTCTTATCCATCCCAAAATGATTGATCATGATTCACCCACCATTCATACCATTTAGAATGAAGACAATGAATCCATCCTCACCTACCTTGGTGTAGGAGATTATTCTATCCATAAATATCTCCCTCATAATAACTAAACCATACTTAATGACTTAACTATAGATGTTAATCTAGAGACCCAAGAGGATCCTCATATCATTAAACTAGGCCAATCCTTGAACCCAAATGAGTAGTAGGATTATCATACCTTCCTTCGAGACCATAGCATCACATTTTCATGGTCTTATTAGGGTATGCCTAGGATTGACCCCTCCGTAGCTATCCATAACTTCATTACCCATACTAAGGCTAAGTTATTATGGAAAAATATTCACAAAATGCACCTTCATATAGTTCTTCTCATCAAGGAAAAACTTCAACATCTTCTATTCATCAACTTCATTCAATCCATTGATTATCCATAATGGGTCTCTAATATCATTCCTGTTACCAAACCCACTTGAGGACTCCACCTTTGTGTGGATTTCCATGACCTTAACCTTGCATGCCCCAAAGATTATTTTCCTTTACCCAAAACTGACCAATTATTTGACCTTATTGTGGGCCATGAGATTTTATCCCTTATGGATAGTTTTTTAGGATATAATTAGATCCTGATCACCTCCTTAAATCAACATAAAACTACCTTCATTGCTCCTTGAAGAACCTTCTGCTATCGAGTCATGACTTTCGGTTTAAAAAACATAGGAGAAACTTATCAATGATCCATGACCTATATCTTCTATGACCTTATCCATAATATTATACAGGATTATGTGGATGATCTCCTCAAAAAATCCAAGCAATGAGAGGACCATTTACTTGTTCTTACTATCATTTTTGATTGACTAATCCAATTCCATGTCTAACTCAATCCCATGTAATGCATTTTTGGGGTCCTTTTAGGAAATATTCTTGGATTTATCATCTCTCTTTGTATAATTAAAGTAGACCCTACTAAAATTAGAACAATTTTGGACATGCCTCATCCAACCAACCTTAAGTAGCTACGTAGCCTGCAAGGATAACTTTCAATCCATTCATCATTTCATTTCTCAACTTTTAGACTAGTGCCAACCTGTCCATCACCTTATAAGGAAAGATGTCTCTTTCAAATTGAATTGTGATTGCAAAAATCCTTTCATTATCTTAAATATTACCTTTTATCACCACCTGTCTTCACCCCTCCTAAGGATGACCACCCCTTTTACCTATATATCTCTGCCACCAACCATTCCTTAGGGGAAATGTTGGCTCACCAATTTTAAAAACACAAAAATCAAGCCATATACTATATTATCCATACACTTGTACAATATGAGACTTTATATACACATACTGAGAAACTCTACTTAGAATTAACCTTCATGGCCACCAAACTTTGCCACTACCTTCTTAACCATAAAACCTATGTCATCACTAATACTAACCTGCTCAAGTACATGTACTCTAAACCATACCAAAATTAGTGTATGTCCAAGTGGTGCATGCTCCTAGATGAATTCAACCTTGAATTTCTCCAATAGAAGTCGGTTATAGGGAAAGTCATTGCTGACCAATTGGTCAAAGCTCCTTTACCAAACAACCAACCACCTCCTCTTGCCTTTTTGAATGAAGCTATCACAACTCTTTTTCAAGAGGATTGCATAACCTAATAAATGACCATGTTCTTCAATGGATTTAAGTACCAACAAATAAGGGGTGATAGAGTTATTCTTATTTCTCTTGATGGTGAACCCCTTCCTCTCTCCTTCAAACTTGATTTTGAATGCACCAATAATATGGCTGAGTACTAATCCCTATTGATTGGTCTCCAAACTACTCTAGCCTTGGGAACTAAGAAAATCCATGTATTTGGTGATTCCTAGTTCATGGTCAAATAGGTCAATAGATCTTATCAATGTAAGAATGATGTTTTGTAAAAATATAAACTTTTAGTTGATAAACTCTTAACATATTCGAACATTACCTGGTCTAATTTGTTCCTCGATCTACCAACAAATTCATAGATAAGATGTCTTGAATTATTTTATATATCCCTTCTCAACCTTCCAATTCTAAAATTCTTATCACCATTAATCATTTTACCACTCCCTCCTATAACCAATCTAATCTCCCTACCATTTGTATTGTAGAGGAATCCTCACCTGACATTTGGTATGACCAAACTCTTAACTACCTTAACCTAGGCATCATTCCTACCAACCTTTATAGGAACACCCAAATAACCTTTATTTAGAATACCTATCATTACACCATCCTAGGAGGAATCCTTTACAAACGTGATTTTAGCAGTCTCCTTTTTTGCCTGTGCAACCATGAAGCTTCCGATGCCATCAAGGAAACACATGACGGGATATGTGGGGGACACTTTAATGGCTTAGTGGTCACTAAACTTATCCTTTACCTTTGATAATATTAACCCACCCTTAACCAAGACTATTTTGATTATGTAAAAAGTGTGTAAATTATCAACAACATGCTAATTTACATCATGTGCTAGCTAATAGCCTCGAGGTATCTAGGGCTTCTAGCCTTTCTCTCAATGGGGGCTCGATCTCAATGGGTAAATTAACCCCCATTATTCATAGTGTCATAACTCCATCATCATAGCCATAAAATATTTAACCAAGTGGGTGGAAGCTATCCCTCTTATCTCAACCAATGCATAGAATATTGTCAACTTTATCAACTATCATATCATCCGTCGCTTCAATGTTCCTCATAAGATCATCACCAATAATGGTAAATCTTTCAAAAACAAGTATATCCAAGGGTTGTGTCACACATTTAGCATCAAGTTAAGATTTTACTCACCTTAACCTCCATAAAAAAATGGACAAGTGGAAGCCTCTAACAAAATCCTTAACAAAATGTTCACTAAAGCCGTCAATAATTCAAGTCAAGATTGGCACTTGCACATCCCATTCAATTTATGGGCTTATCATACTAGAATTAAAACCTATAAAGGTGTCACCACTTTCTATTTAGTATTTTGAATAGAGGTAGTATTACCTCTTGAAGTCTAAATCCCCTCTCTTTATATATCTTTTCTAGAGCTTATTTTTTAGGAAGATTTTCATCAGCACCATATAGCTCAACTTGAGCTACTTGATGAGCATAATTTATTATCCCTCACCCACCTTTTCATCTATCCAGAGAATATCAAACATGATTGTAACAAGCACCTCAAATAATAGGAATTTTATATTGGAGACCTTGTCCTAAAGGAAAACCAACACGTGACTAACATGGAAAAGAGTAAATGAGGTAAGTTTACTTTCAATTGGCTTAAACCCTACATAATTACCACTAAGTATAGATCAAGATCTTCTCATTTTTCCTATCTCAAAGGCAAACCAGAACCTGATCCCCTTAATTCTTTACATCTACATCCATTTTTCTATTAAAGAAGGATTAAGGTCACTCCTTTTATCTAACTTAAGCTCATCCCTTGGTTACGAGATTTTAACCTTCACCCATCTTTCTCCTCTCCTTTTGAGTAAAATTGATTATAGCATAGAACCATGTGATTAACCATCATAGTCATAGCCTAATCCTATATATGGGTGTTATGACTCTACCCATATCATGGTTCTCATGGATACTTTTCATTTCTAACAAGATGTAACCTCATGGTCATTGTCTATCAAAACCACACCCTTTCACATATCATTGCCCTTAATATTTTAAAGTTTCCCCCTCATAAAGGTAAACCTCTAAACCTAATTAGACTTGTCTATGTCTAAAAAAATTGCATCCAAAAACCATTTGGATACCAAAATACTACTTGGGTCACTATCTTAAGCATTGCAGATTGTTCCCTCAAAGGATAGCTTCCCAAAAACAAAATAAAAACTATCAAATGTAAAGTAGACTGCTCCCTTAAAGGACAATTATAAATAACATTAAATAAATCCAATAATCTTAGACCACTCACTTGAAGGATGGCTAAGTTAAATTTTTCAAAAGTAGATCGATTTCTTGGAAGATTCCTACATTGATTAGCTTCTCATATACAAAAATAAATAAAAAGACCCACTATCGCAACAAATTATAAGGCCTAAATTAGATCTCAAGCATCATAATAAGCTGGAAGCTATAATTGGTTTTCACATGTAGACTTCCCACATTGATCAGTCTACATCTAGCATATGACATGAACTTGTATATCACCATTTTTAGGCCACCTATAGAAGGGGAAAACTTATTCACATGAAGTTATCATACATATCACCCATTACCCTTCACACCACTTATCACCCATCCTCCCTTTAGACTATCTATAAATCAAGGGATTTAGAGCTTAATTGACACCCTATGATCAAGAAACTATTTTATCAACTAATGACTACTCATGTGTAGTGTTTGAAGGGCTTATATTAATTAAGCCAATCCCACTTTGGGTCTATTTTTAGTCCTTGTCAAAAAGAAATCATTGTGCCCTATTCTTGTCTTACTATGCTTGTTGATGTTTTCATCATGAATTTTACCATCTAGTATTGCAACAAACATAATAATTATTTTTAAATTAAGTGAGAATATTGTTGGTTGAATATTTTGTCGATCAGTGTACTGATAAACAAAATAGGTCTGATCAGCCAAAGTAGGAAGATTGGTCATCCAAATGTGTAGGTTTACCACATCAAAAGTGGACTAATATCTCCTCTCATCAAGGGGAGGTTCCCTATATATATATATATATATATATATATAAACAAAAAATAATACTCAAGGGTAGGATAAACCATCCATTTCTCTTTTTTCAGAGATGATGCATGTGGATCAAAGGAGAAATCTCAAGGGAAATGATAAAAATCACTCCTCTTCTTTTAGAAGTACTATTCAGCAAACCACAAGAATACTCCTAGTAGTAAAAGCAAAATGTAACCAAGGACGTAGTAACCAACAAATTATGATGTAGCACAAAGTCTCCACCTAAATTTCCCAAGAGTGAGATATGAAGGACAATGAGGGCACAAAGTCATCACAATGTCCTTTACATAGAAATGAAAAGAAAACACAATAAAGGCAATTATGGGGGCACAAAGTCTCTCCACAATTGACTTTAGAACACCTTCCTAACTACTTTCACTAATTCTACTTGTTAAATTAAAAGAACATAAAATATATTAAGGAAAAAGACATAGGAAGAGTTTCCCCAACAACAAAGATATCACAGCACAAAGTCTAAAAAGTCACTTGCTTTCTTATTCCAATAAAAAAATATGATCAACAATCTAAGCTCAAAGTATCAGTAATGCCTTTCAATTTGGGCAGAGTTTCATTTTTGATTGTCAGAGAGAGATCTTTTTTTACAATAAAAGAGAGTCCCTTATATAGCCTCTTCAAGAAGGACTCGGTAATAGTAACACATCATATTGCATTGAAATTTGTTAATAAGACAGTCTGGAATTTAGGGGCATCTACCCATTTGCTTTTCTCAATGTAGAGAAACAAGTCATGCTATTGAAAGTTTGCATCTTTCAATGTCCACCTAGCGATCTGATCCTTCTTCATCATTCCTCCTTTTTGGGTTAATTTAATTAGGTCCTAGATTCAATTTGATGCTCTATTCCTTAGTTTCTTCCTACTAGTCTTGGCCTTAAAACCTTTGAACTCCTTTAGGTCCATGATTTACAAGTATCAATAGCTATTTCATTATTTCAACTTCGATGTTCATGGGCACATCACTTTCCTCAGTAATTCCTTCAACTTTGTCATTTGAGTTTTCACAGAGGGAAACTGCCCTTTGGGCCTTGGGAAGTGTCCTTTAATTCGGTAGTTGAGAGTGCCCCACAAGGGCACCTACCCTTTGGGGTCCTTCAGCGGCCTCTTCTTTGGAGTCTTTTGGAACTTTTCCTATGGACATTTCCCACAGACAAAAAGTCTGCAGACATTTCCCATAGACAAAAGTCTGCAAAATTATTTCGATTGATTTGACTTTGCCTTTGGAAATTCCTTTGGGCTTTCCTCCCATGGCTTCTTTCCTAAATTCCTTTAGACTTTTTATTAGAAGGAATTCCTTTAGATAGAAAGTCTAAAGGAATTATGCCTTAGTCTTTTTCAACTGCCTTAAACAAAAATCTGAAAGAATTTACCTTTGAGGCTTCCTTGAAAATGACCCTTTCAAAGGGTGCTTTTTTTTACCAAGTGCCCTCCACAATGGCACTTGTCCTTTAGGAGGCTCTTTTGAACTTTTGCATTGAACCACTCCTTTGAACCAACCATTGAACCAAGCTTTGAACCACACTTTGAACCAAGCTTTAAACCAAGCTGATGAACCAGTTGATGAACCAACTGAGTGAACTGAAGCATTAAACCGCTTGGTTGAACCAACCGTTGAACCAAATTTTGGTTCAACGGTTCAATGGTTCATTCCATTTGATTTGGCTAAGTCCTTTTGATCTTTATTGAACCAAATGCGTTGAACCTGTTGAACCTTGAACCCATTGAACCTTTGAACCAAAGTGGTTCAATGGTTCAATGGTTCAAGCCTTCTTCTCTTTGATAAGTTTTTTGAAGCCATTGAACCTTGAAGCAGTTGAAATTTGAACCTTGATGAAGCACTTAACTCTTGTCAATGACGTTGAAGCTTTGAACTTGTTAAACTCGTTAAACCAAAATAGTTTAAGGTTCAATGGTTCAATGGTTCAATGGTTGGATCCTTGCTTAGATGCTTGCTGATGGAGATTTTTTATTGAACCAAGGCACTAAACCAATCCCAAAAATGACTAAGTGTTGGAAACTAATTCTTTTGATTGAACCCACCTACAGAAGCATTTGAACCTATAGAAATAAACCTACCTATAGTCTATAGAAACCAATTCCGTAGTTTTCTCTAACCTTGAAAGAGTCTGTAGAAATCAACCTATGAATCCCACTGAACTTGGCCTATAAAGTCCATAGATTTTCTTTTCCTGTTGAGTCTGTAGATTTCTCTTCCTGTTGAGTCCGTAGATTCAAGCCTACAGAGTTTGTAGATTTAAGCCTACAAGGTTTGTAGATTTTTGAGAAGCTTGAAAAATGAGGAATTTGAACACCCAAGACAAATTTTGAAAAGGGAAGAGATAATTTTGGTCTGTAGGACCAAAATAGTTCAAATGTTGTCCCAAAAATGAGTGATATTTTTGGGGGACAATTGCTGGCTCCAGTTGGCGAACTTCTATCAATTGTAAAAAGAATTGAAGGGAGTAGAATCTAGAATCTCCAGTGTCTTCATGTGTACCATTGGGCTATGGAGTCATGTTACCCAGAAATGGAAGGCATAAAAAAAAATTAAAATTAAAAACTTTACAAATATACATATGTACAGATATAATGATCTGATACTTCAAGAGTTGAAGTGTTTTAGATGCTGCCCATTGTGAGGCAGAGAAAAGAATGTGCCATCTTGATATTTCAGTAGAAATTTGTTTTCACCATTGTGCTAATGAATTATAAATGGGCTTCTCGAAAGGGAGTCAAAATTTCCATGCATCCCCTTTGGTTCTCTCCTTTTGTCCCATAGCAGGACTTGACCCCCAATCTAAATATCACAATTTTTGGCCTTCTGGTTAGAGAGTTTATTTACCAGACTTTGATGAGCAGCAATTCAATCCACCACCATGGTTCTTTGTTCATCCAGCTCAGTTAGGTACATGATTATCTTATCAAGAGAGCTTTCATATGTCTGATCTTTAATTACCTTTGCCAATTTCAAGGTTGGCGATTCTAAGGTGATTGGTATCTCAGCATTAATACCATAAAGAAGTTGAAAAGGAGACATACCAATTTCCCTCTTTGGTGTGATTCTGTTTGCCCATAGAGCATCAACCAATGCTTTATGCCATGTCTTTTGATTGTCATCTGCTAGCTTCTTGATGATAGTTACCAGGTTCTTATTGCTAGATTTAGCTTGTCCATTCCCTTGTGGAAAATAATCAGAAGAGTGAGAGAGTATAATTCCATAATGGAAACATAATTGTGTAATCTCCTGAGAGGTGAAACAAGTTGCATTGTCAGTAACAATTTTGATTAGAACTCCAAACCTGGAAATGATATTCTCTTTGAGGAAGTTGCATACAACTTTTGAAGTAGCATGCTTAGTTGGGATTATTTCTACCCACTTGGTGAAATAGTCAGTTGATGTAAGGACATAATCATGTCCAGCACTTGAAGATGGGTTTAAAGTCTCAATAAAATCAATCCTCCATTACTGGAATGGTTAATTTATGATCACTAGCTTGAGAGGCAGGGCAGCTAACTTGGGTCTTACAATAAATTGCTAGCAGAGTTCACATTTTCTCACCCACTTATATGCATCTTGGAAAAGAGTTGGCCAATAATACCTAGCTCACAGAATCTTGTGAGTAGTCACAGGAGTAGAAAAATGTCCTCCATAGGCTAGATTGTAGAAAGATTTCAAAAGTTGGCTTTGTTGTTATTTGTCTACACAACAAAGGAATACTCCATCTATGCTTCTCTTGTACAAGCCATTGTCCCAAAGGACAAAATTGGTAGCTTTCAACTTGATAGTCCTCCTTTCTTTGTAAGACAAATGAGCAATACATTCACCATAAGTAAGGAAATAAGCAATACTTGAATTCCACTCATTGGTAGTGGAGATAAAAAGGACTGTCAGTGTCTCTTCCACTTTAGCTTCTTCATGCTATGTATCTTCTAGCTTGTTGTCAGCAATTAATTAGCATAGGCCTTTACCCCTGACCAACTTTGTCAGCTTGATGTCTAGATCAAAATCTTGAATCTTTGAAATCCAATTGCCTCTTTTTGTGCCAAACTCTTATTGAGTTAATATAGACTTGAATTTAGTGTTAGGAACTAAGGTAGTAGTGTGTGAATTTAGAATATAAAAGTGGAAATGTTTGACTGCTTTCCCCAATGCATAAGCATGCTTCTCCACAGTTGAATACTTCATCTCATGGGTTTTGAGAGGAAAACTCATGAAAGAGATAGGAGATTCCATACCTTCCTTGTCCTATTAAATAAGAATTGATAAAAGTGTGTGTTCAGATGCATAGCTATGTATGATGAAATCTTTTTTGTAATCTAGACAAACCAAGGTAAGAGCATGGGCAATGGTAGTCTTGATATCCTAAAATGCTGACTTGCCTTCTTTAGTCCAACTGAAGATGGTCTTCCATTTCATCATGTTCACAATGTGTCTAGTCTTCTCAACAAATTTGAGGATGAACCTCTATAAGAAATTCACCTTTCTGAAGAAAGAGTGAACAACATTCTTACTTGTAGGCAAATTAAGCTCTTGAATAGACTTGACTCTGTCTAAGTTGATATTTATGCCTTCTTTAGACACAATGTGTCCAAGGAGTTTTCCCTTTGCTACTCCAAAAATAGACTTCTTAGGGTTTAAGGAAATACCATTCTAGTAGCAACACTCTAGCAGTTGTTGTAAGTGGCATACATGATCAGATTGATGCTTTGAAAAGATAGTCAAGTCATCAAGGTATACCACTATGAATTTACCTATCTCATCTTTGAAAGCCAAGTCCATTATTCTCTAAAAGGTGGCACCAGCATTAATAAAGCCAAAAGGCATTCTTCTATATACAAATGTACCCCAAGGTGTGGTGAATACAGTCTTGTGTTGGTCTGCTTCACCGACCTCAACTTGATTATATCCTGAGAAGCCATCTAGCATTGATAACATCTCCGAACCTATCACTGTTTGAAGCACTTGATCCATAATTGGCAAAGGGTAATTATCTTTCAAATATGATTGATTTAGATTCCTGAAATCTACACAAATGCAAATTTTGCCACTCTTCTTCCTTACAGGAACTATGTTTGTAATCCATGTGGAATGATGGATTGTGAAGATGATTCTAGCATTTAACATTTTTTATATCTCAGATAGAATAGTACCTTATATTTTTAGATTATACTCTTTGGATTTTTTATTATAGGGCATTGAGTTAGCCTTGAGAGGAATGTCATGGTAGATTTCATCAGGTCTGAGAGACTTTAGGTCTGCATAAGAATATGCTAAAACATCTATGTATTTACAGAGTAAAGTGGTGAATTTGAATCTTTCTTCAGGGGTGCAACACTTACCAATGTTAATTATCTTGGGATTTTCTTTAGTAGTCATATTTACTTGATCAAATCCCTGAGAGAAGCTTGAAACTATTTGCCATTATTTAATGAATCTATCATGCTTGTCAAATAGTTTCTCAAGAGAAACCAGGCCTTTGGGAATTTTATTTCCTTTCAGCTGTAAGAATTCTTCATTTATATCTGAACAAGATTCAGAGGCTGATTCATACTTCTCAGATTCACTGCCTTCAAAATGTAATTTTTCAAAATTGTCTTTTCATTCCAGGAAGACAATGATTTGATGATCATCATTGAATACTTGCCAATGATCAACATTGTTAGGAACACTTGGTCGATAGACCAGCTCAATAGTATACCTATCTTTTTTGAAATCTAAATGAGGAACTAAGAGAGTTCCTGAAATAGCAAGTGCATCAGCTCTATCATTAGATTCCCTAGGTATGGCAAAAATGTTGAAAGCATCAAAGCTTTCAATTTGGTCCCAAACTAGGTTGCGATAGTGGCATAATCTTTCATTCTTGGTTTGGTATAGATTTATCACTTGAGAAAACACTAATTTAGCATCCCCTTTGGCATGAAGAAACTTGATGCCTTTTTCTTGAGCAACCTTCAATCCAAGAAACAAAGATTCATATTTAGCTATATTGTTAGTGTTGCTAAATTGTAATTTGTAAGATGAAGGAAACATATCTCCTTGGAGAGATATCAAAAAAATCCTAGCTCTCGAACTAGTAGAGGAGAAACTACCATCAAATTCTAGAGTCCATATCTCATCAGACACTAATTTTTTTTAGACTTTCCTTCATCAAAGAGGGAGGGTCCTTCTTCATTTGTATTATAGCCTACTAGTTTTTCTGTTATTCTAGTTGAACTAATTTTTAAATTGACACTTTTAATAATTTTATTAGATATTTCATGTACTTCATCTGTAGATAGAAATTAGTTACCCATACCTAAGGATTCAAAAAGAATTTGAGCTTTGGGGGCTGATGTTTGGGTGACCACATATTTTTCCTTCTTTTCAAGGAGCAACCTCTTCATTATGCCTTCGACAAGGATCCTTGCCTCAGATAAGTCCATGCTTGTTTCTCCTCCCACGTCCTTAAAAAAATTTCATGTAAGCAAAATGCCATAGGATGTTGGGACATTAGCCACCAAGACAGTCATCCTAATTCTCTTATTTAGAAAGGCTGCAAATGCAAATTGGGTATCTTTGATTTGCCCCAACAATGGTACTTGCTTTTTCTCTATGGAGAAACATCTCCCAAATGTCTTGGTCAGTGTGAGACATAGAGACTTAGCTACTTTAGCAGGCATGACATTGTCAAATGCACCTGAGTCTATAATATAGTTACTCAGCTTGTGACCACTTATTAACAGGGAAACATAAAAAGGTTCTATTTTCCCAGGAGTAGCTAGATGAGTAATGACAAGATTATTCAAAATGGGCATGTTCTTTAGAGAATCAAGAGTTAGCTTTTTAGCTTTTTGTCCTACAAAGATTGTTTGGTTCTTAACATATTAGACCAACTTATTCAATTGATCAGGATTGGACTGCAAATATTCAAATTAAGACATTTGTATTTTTATCTTTTTAACATGATCGATTATGTCAAATGGCTAAATTGAGTGATGTACAGAGGAAGGTATTTCAACATTTTGAGTTTTAGGAGGGATGGGAGGAGGGTTGGTTTGTGAATTTGAAGTAGAAGGTGAAGGCAAAATTGATGTACTAATCTTTTTGGTGATCACTAGATCCTTTGACTGGAAAGGCAGAGTGGCTCCATGCTTAGAAATTATAATTGCTAGTTGAGGTTCCTCCTCTATCTTTTCTTTATCTACTTGCTAGGTTGATTGGTTCTTAGACCTGGTAAACACTACATATGATCCATCAAAAGCTTTTCCTTTACTTCTGGGTTTATCCTGGTAGTTTAGGAAACCAATATGGGAGTCGTCAGCTAATTCTTCTTGATTTTCTTCAAGGAGATTAGTGTCATTTTATTTATTCAATTTAGGCTGGAAAGAGAACTCTGATTCTGATTCAAGATACCCCATTGCTGAATTGGTTAGAGGAGCTTCTAGGGCAATTTTACCTTATGGGGGAGGAAGGTGACTCTATTTCCCTTGATTCCTAGTAGCATTGCCTTGCTATGACTGATTTGGAAATGTCCTTCTTGGCATATCTCTATATGAAGGAGTAGAAAACATTCCTTGCACCATTTGATTTTTGAGAGCAAGTAACTCATTCGCCAACTTCTGCACTATTAGATATGTGGTACTTGTAGATGCATACTCAAAAGATGATGGTCTATTTCTATTTGTATCTCTTCTTATCTTCCCTGCTAAGATGAGATCATCTTCTACCTAAGTGGCCAAATGTTGAGCTATAGCAAGATCTATTTGACTAACACATCTCAAAAGAAAACTTACTTTAGGCAACTGAGAATTAATGAAGAAACATTTGAGATTCTAAGCTATGGGTTGAGCAATTATAGGAATTTTGTTCCTCAGTTTGTGAAACTTGGCTATGAAGTCCCTCATTGGTTCATGAGGTTCTTTCTTCATCTGTATAAGTTGAGCTATAAGTGCATGTGCATCTTCTACAGGTTTGAATCTGGCTTCAAACTTATCTTTGAGAGTATTCCAATCAGTCACTGACCAGGCCTATAAATGATAAAACCAATCTATAGTAGCACCTTGTAATGTTTCTACAAATAGCCTAACTGCTACATCTTCAAATTCTAATCCAATTATGCCATAGGCTATGCTGAAGGCTGAAATGTGTTCATCAGGATGAACTTTCCCATGACCATAGAATTTGGGGAAATTCTTCCTTGAATTGCATGCAAGCTCATGTAGAGGTGGAGTAAGATTGAGAGGACCAAAAGCATTACCCCAGGGGCCTTGAACTACCATTATAGGATTATGAAAAGGAGGAATAAAATATCTCAAAGGGGTAATTATTGGCAAAGCTTTATCAATAGCAGAAGTGGATAGTTCATCTAGCAATGGAGATTTGACTTTAGTAGGATGAAATCTCTTGGTTTGTTGGAGATGAGATGGTAAAGGAAATAGATCAAAATTACTTTGTTGTACCAACTCGAATACAGGGTCAACAATACCTTTAGCCCTTTGGCTTCGTGTATACCTTGAATCTACTAGATTGTGAATCAAAAATGGAAAAGAATTGACCTTGCTTTAGTTTGATTCTTGAGGCTTTAAACTGCGTGTTCTTTCCTAGTTAGTGTGGAGGTGAATGGTAAATCTATAAATGGATAATGGGTTATATCCCTAGTGAAGTCGCCAAAAACTGTTGGTTGAATATTTTGTCAATCAACATACTGATAAAAAAATAGGTCTGATCAACCAAAGTAGGAAGATTGGTCATCCAATTGTGTAGGTTCACCACATCAAAAGGGGACTAATCTCTCCTCTCATCAAGGGGAGGTTCCCTATATATATATATATATATATATATATATATATATATATATATATAAATAGAAAATAATACTCAAGGGTAGGATAAACCATCCAAATCTCTTTCTTCAGAGATGATGCATGTGGATCAGAGGAGAAATCTCAAGGGAAATGATAGAAAGCACTCCTCTTCTTTTAGAATTACTATTCAACAAACTGCAAGAATACTGTTGGTAGTAAAATAAAAATGTAACCAAGGATGTAGTAACCAACAAATTGAGATGTAGCACAAAGTCTCCACCTGAATTACCCAAGAGTGAGATATGAAGGACAATGAGGGCACAAAGTTGTCCCAAGGTCCTTTACATAGAAATGAAAATAAAACAAACTAAAGGCAATTATGGGGGCACAAAGTCTCTCTATAGTTGACTTCAAGACACCTTCCTAACTACTTTCACTAATTCTGCTTGTTGAATTAAAGGAACAAAAAATATATTAAGGAAAAAGACATAAGAATAGTTTCCCCAACAACAAAGATATCACAGCACAAAGTCTAAAAAGTCACTTGCTTTATTATTCCAATAACAAAATATGATCAACAATATGAGCTCAAAGTCTCAGTAATGCCTTTCAATTTGAGCAGAGTTTCATTTTTGATTGTCAGAGAGAGAGAGATCCTTTTTTACTATAAAAGAGAGTCCCTTATATAACATCTTCAAGAAGGACTCGGGAATAGTAACACATCATGTTGCATTGAACTTTGTTAATAAGATAGGCTAGAATTTAGGGGCATCTACTCATTTGCTTTTCTCAATGCAGAGAAACAAGTCATGATATTGAAAGTTTTCATGTTTCAATGTTCACCTAGCGATCTGATCCTTCTTCATCATTCCTCCTTTTCTGGTTAATTAAATCAGGTCCTAGATTCAATTTGATGCTCTATTCTTTAGTCACTTCCTACTAGTCTTAGCCTTAAAACCTTTGAATGCCTTTGGGTCCATGCTTTACAAGGATCAACGGCTATTTCATTGTCGCAACTTTGACGTCTGTGGGCACATCACTTTCCTTGGTAATTCCTTCAGCTTTGTCATTTGAGTTTTCTCAGAGGGAAACTACCCTTGGAGCATTGGGAAGTGTCCTTTAATTTGGTAGCTGAGAGTACCCCACAAGGGCACTTGACCTTCTGGGTCATTCAACAGCCTCTTCTTTGGATTCTTTCAGAACTTTTCCTACATATATTTCTCGCAGACAAAAAGTCCACAGACATTTCCCATAGACAAAAGTCCACATAATTATTCTGATTGATTTGTCTTTGCCTTTGGAAATTCCTTCAGGATTTCCTCCCATGGCTTCTTTTTTGAATTCCTTCAGACATTTTATCTAAAGGAATTTCTTCAAACAAAAATTCTGAAGGAATTATGCCTTAGTCTTTTTCGACTGCCTTAAATAAAAATTTGAAAGAATTTACCTTTGAGGCTTCCTTGAAAATGACCCTTCTGAAGGGTGCTTTTGTCGACCAAGTGCCCTCCATAAGGGAACTTATCCTTCGGGAGGCTCTTTTGAACTTTTGAATTAAACCACTCCTTTGAACCAACCGTTGAACCAAGCTTTGAACCACGCTTTAAACCAAGCTTTGAACCAAGCCGATGAACCATTTGATGAACTGACTGAGTGAACCAAAGCATTGAACTGCTTGGTTGAACCAATGGTTCAATGGTTCATTTCCTTTGATTTGGCTGAGTCATTTTGATCTTTGTTGAACCAAACACATTAAATCTATTGAACCTTGAACCTATTGAACCTTTGAACGAAAGTGGTTCAATGGTTCAAGCCTTCTTCTCTTTGATAAGTGTTTTGAAGCTTTTAAACCTTAAAGTAGTTGAACTTTGAACCTTGATGAAGTGCTTAACTCTTGTTGATGATGTTGAACCTTTGAACTTATTGAACCCATTGAACCAAAATGGTTTAAGGTTCAATGGTTCAATGGTTGGATCCTTGCTTAGATGCTTGCTGATGGAGATTTTTGATTGAACCAAGGCGTTGAACCAATCCTGAAAATGACTAAGTGTTAGAAACGGATCAAACCAAAATGAACAAATTTCACATCTTCATGTGACCTGATATAATTGATTTCTTGCTCAGGTAACAGAGAGAGTAAATTTTTTTGGTAGGTTTTCTTTGGTTTGTAGCAGAGGGTTAACTCTACAGACTTGATTCTAGGCTTAACAAATGAAAGATAAGTAGAGGTATAAGCAAACTTAGATTTCAACAATTCAGTCTTTTTATACACATGAGAAGCCTTAATAGCCAGAGGTTTGAACAAACTAGTTTCTTGCTCAATATTTTCTTCTGTAATGTCAATATTGGGACAGTCCGATAATTGATCAGGAATAAAAGGTGGGAGTTCATAAGTTCCTTTGAACTCAAATTTGTTAATGATTTCAACTGTAGAAGTAGATTGAGCTTTTTCAAATTCCATTATGGGGAGATTTGGGTTCTGGTAAGCGAGCAATTTTTGGCAAGGGAAATAGAGGATGCAGAGATAAAGCGGCCTATGACAAATGTAGATAACGGCCTGAGACTCGATGCAATAAACTTTCCCAAAGAAATTAGCAAAGCAGAGAACGCAAAAGATCGATCCACAGAATTGGAAAATGATTACAACTTACAGTATTTTGGCTCTGATACCAATCTTTTTCACGTCAGTAGATGACTCCTTTCTTGAGCTTTTAATGTAGGAGAAACTTGCGATAGTAGGCAGGGGCCGAATGGCTACGACTTCACTCTATTACTTCAAACTTAGTTATTACACACTATTACAATGACTTGTATCAATTTCTGATTCTTAGGATCCGTCAAAACGAGCAAGAGAAGAGCATACTCTTTCAACAAGCTACTAGTCTTCTATCTCAGAAATTTTTTGATGCTAAGACTAAGGCAGAGAGGCTTATTTATAGCAATTTTTGGGCGGTCCTGCCTACTTCACTGGTAAGGCGATGTCAATCCCATCATGCTTTATAGCTCAAAAGTAGGTCTACAGTGAGATGTTGTTCGATGCATTGGATCCACATGATGATGATGGAGAAATTGGTGGTTGTTGTGGGCCCAATATGTCTTCCACTTCGTCTACAAGGTCATCTTCAGATATTGGATTAAAAAGGCATCTTATCTGGAAAGTGCTTTAGAGATGCCAGTGGCGACAATTAGGTGGTCCCACTTCACATGGAGTATGTCGTGGGGTATAATGGAAATAAGATTCCCACTCAAGCTGTCGTCTAATGATTATGTGGATGATAGTGTCTTGGTCGTGATTCTCTTCTTCATGAATGCGGTGGAGGCCATGCCGAGCAATCCATCGATACAGGTGTTCATTGAAAGAAGACCTGATCCTTATCTGCCATGTCCATAATGGACGCTTTAGGAGCTTAGTGAATTGGTGATATAGAAATTCACTATTGAGCCATTGAATGATGATGACTCCTAAACTTTGTCGGCGGTTGGCTTGAATTGTTGCTGCTGTAGACATTTGCAGGTCTTGTCCTGCTACATAAGAAATCTTGGTAAATCTAGGATGCAAGCCTTCTCATAGAATTTGTTCTTGTACAAGGACATTCATAGAATCAAATCCTTGGTTTAGAATTTTGGTTAGATTGAAACCAGGTGCTGGCTGATGCATCATTATTGCAGGAGGATTTTGACTGAGCCAATCTACAATTACATTGTCAGTGCCCTTAATGTGTTCTATAGAAAACTTAAATTGATTGAAAAATGCCTGCCACCAGACATATTTTCCTCGACCATCTTTCCTACCATGATCCTTTTCATTAAAGGTCAAGAATCTGGTACAGTCGGTTATAATTACAAAATGTGGCAAGTGCAGAAGTTTTGGCATAAACTTCTCAAGACATTTTTTCACAGCGTAGATCTCTTTATCAGAGGAGATCCATTTTAACACATCAAGGCTAAACACACCACTCACAAATTCACACACAAACTCTATATTATTATACAGACAAACAAGTACTCCTCCCCATGCTATATTAGAGGCGTCAGTGTAAACCTTCATTTGTTGTGATTTTGGGATATGCAGCTCTGGTAAAGATGCGACTGTGGCTTTAATCTTCTAGACTGCTACTGTATGGTGTTCTTCCCAATATAAAGTCTTATTTTTCTAGAGAAGCGTCTGGAGTTCATACCTGTCTTCACTAGCATTAGGATAGAAACTATTCAGATAATTTAATAATCCCAAAAATGCTTGTAGCTTAGGTTTATCGAGTCTTTTAGGAAAACTGAGAACTTTTTCCTTGATATGCAGCTAGATTTGTAATTTTGATTCTTTAACCACCATGCCGAGGAAGTTACATTCAATTTGGCATAACTGAATCTTTGTCTCTGAAAGAACAATGCCTACTTCTTGTGCTAACTGATAGAATTTGGAGAGATGTATAAAATGGTTAGAAAGACTATTGCTGAAAATTAGAATATCATCTATATACACACACAAGAACTGAGAAGTGCCTTCAAATATTTTATCCATATAGGCCTGGTAGTATGCAGGAGCATTCATGAGGCCCAAAGGCATGACTATCCATTGGTAATGACTGAAGGGGCAATTGAAAGCTGTCTTTGCTCGACCAGCTTCCTTGACTCTAATTTGGTAGAAACCTGACTTGCAGTCAAACTGTGAGAAATATTTACAATTTGCTACTTTCTCTAAGAGGTAGCTCTTGTCAGGTATCAGATATGGAAATGGTTGGGTAATAGCATTTAATGGTCTATAATTGATGACCATTCTTTTCTTTCCTCATTTCTGCTCAGAGAGCTTGTTTACTATAAATGCGTAACAACAGAAAGGAGAGGTTGACTTTTCAATAAACCCATTAGTCTCTAGTTCTTTGATCTGGAGTTCCATATCATCATAATTTTGGGATGGAATTGGGATTTTCTTCCCAATCTTCATCTGTTTGCCTTCAAGGATTTTGATTTCCATTTCAGGCATTGACTTGGACCAAAAATTTTGTGGATTGTCTGAACAGATATTAGTTTTGATCAGGTCTCCTAATTCTTGTATTTTAGCTAGGATTGTATATGGTTTTTGAGTCATGGAGCTAGGGAATTGTTCAGTGGCGTAAATCAAGCGGGGGATTCTAAGCCTTTCATTTTCTATGGTGAACATAATGCTTTTAGTTGTGGAACCATAGGGAGAATATCTATCAATGAATGATCCTCCTAGGAGGATGTCTATCGGCATCTTCTCAAGGGTGAAGAAGTCTACATGGAAGATTTTATTTTGTATACGCAGGGGCTGCTGATGTTTATAATTTTTACACATAAAACTATTCCCCTGGATATTAATGCTCTTATAAGAAATATTGTCATCAAGTGTCTTCTAGTCACTGATGAGCTGTGGTTTAGCAAAAGAAAGGGAAGAACCAGTATCTACTTGGGCATCTACCAGTCTGCCATTTATTTCTAATGTAAAAAATTGGGCAAATCTACCATTAATTAAATGATTGAGATAGGCAGGCTGTGGAAGTTCTAGAGAAGGAATACTAGTACATACAAGTTTCTATCTTCCTGGATCGTGAACAATTACTAGTTCAGGATAGACTTCTACTTCTTCTGGTTCTGGTTCTGCTTCCTCTTGAGGATTACTGCATTCATCAAGGCAGTAATCTTGGTCGGAGTAGAACATGCTTCCAACTTCATCTTCTTCATTTTCTTCATCCCACTGAGGTTTGCAACTGGTTCTTCTACAGGTAGTAATTTATCCCATAGTGGCTCTCTGATTTCTTTTGGCAGCTCTCTGCTAGTGAACTTGTTCTTTATCCAGGAGTCGCTTGGCTTGAAAGAGCTAGGATATTGCACAGGAAGATGTTGAGCTCTGTGCATTGTGGGAGGTTGTCTTGGCATAGAGGGTTGTCTCCCTCTAGATGATTCTCCTCTGGAGTATCCTCTTCCTCTTGGTTTCTCTGGTCGCTCAAGAACTTCATGATGATGGCATGACCAGGGTCCATAGGCTTCATTAGACAAAATAGACCAGTCATGTTCTCTTGGTCTATAATGTCTTGCACCACATTGCATATTTGTCATGGGTTGCTCTAGCTCATCTGTAAGTGATTCAAGTGCTGCTGTATCTTCTTCATCATCAGATACATCTTCAGGAAGATCTTCAAGAGTTGGTTCATAAGTGTCTTCTTAAAGATAGAGATCTTCATCTACGTCGACTATATCCCACCACGCTGCTGCGTTGGAGGAAAAGACGGCTTTAACAATAGGATTTTTATAGGAGCAATTGGGAGCAATATGGTCGAGTTTGCGGCAAATATAGCAAATCAGCTGCTTGGAAGGAGGACGTGCAGTTTTGCATTTCTTGAGGAAACGGTGAGGAGGTGCATAAGAATGCTTTTGGGGAAAAGAGCAGCGCTTGTAGGAGATATGCTTGCGGTGCTGCTTTTGCTATCGGCGAGGTTGGACAAATGGTCTATAGCCAAAAGGGGCTGTTTCTGGAAAGACTGGAGTGATTTGGGATGCTTGGTGCTTGTTGAGTTTCTGCATAGACTTGGTTTCAGAAACCAAAGTCATGACTTGTTGCTTAGCAAAATTTATAACATCAGAGAGAGCTAGATCTTCGATCGTTAGCCCTTTGAGATCAATATAATAAATGACTCTATCAATTAAATTATATGGTAGAGCATGTAAGAATTTAAGCTTGATCTCAGTAGAAGCAAAACTCTTACTATCATATGCAAGCTGCCTGAACTGCTTGGCAAAAGCATCAAATTGCTTTAAATCACAAAGCTCCATTTTGAGTAACCATTTCTTTGATTCTAATTCTCTATTGCCAACTGGAGGTGAAAACTTAGTAATCAATAAAAGAAATAATGCTGCTAAAGAATCAGGTTGGTTATGTACATGCTCATATTGTTGAGCTTCAGTCATAGACTGCCACCATTGACTTACAATACCCCAAAAAAATTTGGATGCAAAGCAAGTACTGCTGACTTGGTCAAGATGGGCCTGAATGGTTAGGACACGCATGGTATTGCACCAGGCAGTGATTTCATTCAGAGGGTTTAACAGATCATCGATATTTAAATACCAAGGTTGCAGGTGAACATGGGTTCTTTGCATGAGGGTATGACTAGGAGATTTCTTTACAATTTTGAAGGTGGAACCAAAAGAGACTGAACAAAGAGGCTTTTGAGAGGAAGACTTTGCTTTCTGGTCTTATTTAGAAATCCAACTAAGACTATCATCAAGAATATCTATTTTGGTATCAATAGAGGATACTTTCTGCTGTATTTTATCTACAGTGTCTTTAATAGACAAGACATCTCTACACAGATCATCAAAATTTTCATAAAAATGAGCATTAAATCTAGACACATAATTTCTCTATCTAAATTCATTAGAGGGGTTATCATATGCAGCTGTGAAATACTGCATAGTTCTTGGTAGCTGCTTATGGACACCTTTTAGCGGTGGCCATCTTCCACCTCTGTACAGAGTCACTGTATCTTCTGTGTAGAACTCTAAACTATCTTCTCTGGGAAGACTCATGAAAGTACCTGGTAAATCATTTCCTTGATTTACCTCTTCATCTTCAATTAATATGTGATCGGTTTTTACAGATCTATGAGAAGAAGACGTAGATGGTCTAGAAGGAGATAGACAAGAAGAATTTATGGACAAGGATCTGGGTAATATATTTACAGTTCTGCTATCACTATGGTAGACTATGGCTTGACTCTTCATCTTTGGAGAGACATTCTTTAACCAGTCAAGTTTCCACTCAGAGGGAATTTCAACTGTCTCAATATGACCTTTTTGCAGTTGGACTGTGCCACTCAATCTTTTGGCATATGGTAGATTTTTAAGAATCTTAGTGTGATTGGTGTTAGTCATGCTATAAACAACAGAAATGTTTATGGATGCATACTTAAACTCACCAAACATGTCTAAACCAAACAAGGAAGTGAACAAACCCCAACAATCTAGAGATCCATACTTAACTTCTTTACAACCTCTATCGTGGACTACAACAGAAAGGTTAGGACAAAACTCAAAGTAAATGATATCATCCTTTAGGTAGTCAAGGCTGGATAACTAACAGGAGTGCTTGAAGCTGACTTGGTGGTGATCACACAAAGCTAGGTATATAACAGGATTAATATTGCTAGGAATCAAGGGTCTTATGTGAACTCGGATCAAACCAAAATTTCTTTTGATTGAACATGCCTACAAAAGCCTTTAAACTTGTAGAGATGAACCTACCTGCAGAGACCATAGAAACCAAGTCCATAGTTTTCTCTATCCTTGAAAGAGTCCATAGAAATCAACCTGTGAAGCCCATTGAACTTGGCCTGCAGAGTCTGTATATTTTATTTTCTTACTGAGTTCGTAGATTTCTCTTCCTACTGAGTCCATAGATTCAAGCCTATAGAGTCCATAGATTTAAGCCTGCAGAGTCCATAGATTTCTGAGAAGCTTGAAAAATGAGGAATTTGAACACCCAGGACAAATTTTGAAAAGGAAAGAGACAATTTTGGTTTGTAGCACCAAAATAGTTCAAATGTTGTCCCAAAAATGAGTGATATTTTTGGGGGACAACAAGTACAACAACCATAACCATATCACTCATAACTGTAACCATAATATTCATAAGTATACACATAACCTTAAGCATGATAGCATTCAATCAGTGACATCCAACACATTCTGTACATGTTTACAACAAACCATGTAATATTTTATTTAGGGTGTGAGGAGTCACATGACACATACATAGTCATCAAATTAAACACACATTGCCTAAAGCACATGCATACATTATTTTCCTACCTAAGCATCAAACCAAATATCCAATTACTCTAGATTTATGTTCATCCATCCTTCTACTTGACTACTCCCTAAACTAACATCCATAACATTCCCTGTCTTAGATATTACTAAAGGGTATACTCTGTTCTCCTCTCCCATATTCATCCCCATAAGATGAAAATCATATTTTGCTTTGGATATTTCACCTTGCTCACCTATCATAGCCATTCCATCCATCTATTTTGGTTATTCTACTCACATATGTACCACTATTTATTGCCTTAGCATGCATCCCCTTGGATAGTGAGGGTTCCATCTATAGATAAGTTAAAGATCCTGTTCTCTAGCCCTGCATCCTGTATAGTAAAATTCTTGCCTTATTTATTGCTATAAAAGTAATATTTTGGGCTCAAGCTCAGGTTGTGGGTGGCTTTCCTCTTATTGTTGATCTAATTGTACTTCCATTATTGCCATTACATGTATTATCTAATAGATCTTCAAATTCACCATATATATTATTTCAAGTCATGGGGGTTGATGATTATCTCCACCATTATTCCCATTATTTTCCATCTTCAACCTTGTGTAGTTCTCTGCACTCTCTATAACCTATAAATCCAAATAACTCAATGATAAACATTCATCCTTATCATGATTCTTTAAATAGAATACCTAACCATTATTATTCTCTAACATGATTCTCCACTCCACTAACTGGGAAGGTCATATACTGTCACTAATTCCCTTGAATAGTCTTCCCACTTGAAATGGTCATGTTTACTTACCTTTTCATATGGACATGTCACCCTTAATCTGATTGGTCATCTCGATAAATCCATTATGCATCATCATGATATATTTTTATTTCCCTTATCATCCAATGTATATCCTTGCTTTGTCATCTAGTGATCCTTGTAGGCTTGGTGGTCATTTACATCATTGTCACCTTTAGCTTGATTTACATAAATTGGATTCTAACCATGGTTCACTGTAATGATCATGCCTTTAAAAATATCATTGTTGATAGTGGTGGAAACTCCCAAATGCTTGCCACTATAGAAACTCTTCCATCAGAAGTAGGCCACCATGAATTCATGACAATACATTCACCTTCTTGTCTCCTTTACCCTCATATTACTACCAACCCATTGCCATAGGATCTGAATGTCAGACCCCATCCATTAGTAGTGCTTTCTCCAACATGGTAGTCTTTTCTTTTGTGCAAACTAAGAGTTCATCTATGGCAAAGGAATGGTTACCTTCTCCAACTATATAACCAATATCCTAGACTACGTAGCTCCATACTACCAAGTCCTCTTCTAAGTGTAACCCCAAGTCATAGATTCCAAATAACTGGGATAAAGAATGTAGACATGGACACCTTTTGTATAGCCTACCCATGTAGCTTTGGGTTCAGGCATGATCCATCCTTTATCATTCACCACCCTACCAATTTTCTACCTTGTAGAATCTACTTAACCATTAAATAAATTCTTTGCAGCTCATCACTTCACTACTAGCCTTAAAACTCATCTCGTAGTGGTGATTAACCTTGGCCAAAGTGACTATATAGATCTAAATAGACACCCACCTCCTAAAACTCATCTCATAACGATAGATGCTAGTATTGTGCTTATACCCTCACACAATTTTAAAAGGTGCAACCTCCTCACAAAATCACCTATTCTATAGATTAGTTCCATTGAAGGTCATTTGTAGTGCTTATAATTATGTTCCCTTCTTATTTATCCTACCTTACCCATCTGTGTCTCTCATCCTAGTAAATGTGGGATCATTATATCTACACCATGAACTTTCACCATCACCTTCACCAAAACCCAAAACTATTGTTTTATAATATTTTATCCATCTACCTAAACCAACCCATGTGGTCCATCAAATTAGGGAATCTAATTTGAATACCACTCACCCAACCCTTATTGAACTACATTGGCCTAATGTCTATAGACTATGTAGGCTCTACTTCACTTCCGAGAGTAGCTCAGCCACTAACCACTGATTCTCATCCCTTTTTTATTATCACCCATTTTCACCACTAACAGTGCCCTCTTACTTAGGGAATCATACATCAAGGAAGCTTTGAATTATTTCTTCAGTTTCCTTATGTTTTAACACCATCTAATACTTAATCTTAAGGTTTTCTCCCATTAATGGGAGAACTATATTGGCCTGAGGTCTTTTTAGTCTATGTAGGCAACGTTCAGTTACTGAACTCAGCTAGGCCACATCCTTTAATTTATTTACCCTTCTCACCTAAAATATCTTCCTCCACTTCTCTACCTATCCCATCACCACCTTCCTCCCTTTATCTTTCCAATATCTTTTAACCACTTTTCTAGCTTGTCAATCTCTTTTAACATAAGAGTTGACAAGCTTCCTCATTAGCCCCTCTTATCTCCCATAAAATCACCTCCTAATCTACCTACCTAAGCTTCCCATCACCTTTCCTTATGCATAATTCATAGCTCACTCCCTCACCCACTTTTCATGTTTTTTGTCTCTCTCTCCACTTATTACCAACCTTACCCTTTATCTCCTTTAACTTCTTTCACCATCCTCATCATCTCCCCTCGCCCTTGGCTATTTGTCATACCCTCTTTATCACTCTCTTTTCCTTACCAATCCCACATCATACTATGCATCTTGAACACTTTCTATTTCTTCTATTAATACACTTTTTATTTACATGTACCACCACTCTCTACGATTTTGCTACTCTTCCCATTGTACCCATTTTCCATTCTTCTCGTTTGCTTTTTTCCATCTTTTCATCCTTTTTATCTTCTTTTTTTCCTCCAAAACTAGTTTCTACCTAGGTATTTATCCTTTGAGAAGCCTTCCATAATTTCCTCTTTTCTTCTTCTCAGTTCTTTCCTTTTGCCTTTTATGTTCCCCTTTTCCTCTTTCCATATTGGTAGTCGCTTGTATTTTTCATCTATGTGAGTATCCGTGATTTATATCCATGATTAAATTCTTCCTTTTTCTTCTTATCATCCTTGATCTTCATCCCTTATTTTCATCTCATGCCCTTTCCTTGTGTTCCCCTATTTTTTCACCACCTCACCCCTTTTCAGCTTGTCAACCTCTTATAACAAGCTAGTTGACACATACCTTATCTCTTCAGCTTCTTCTTGACCCATCCTTCACATCCCCATGTTTTTCTTAACCCCTTTCCCATTTTTCATCCCATTCTCATCTCCAAAACCACCATATTATTTAATTCATTACCTATCATCATCTATGATTACTTGGTCAAGATACCACCTACTTCTTCACTCTCCTATCATCCCTTTTATGTCCTAATTTCACTACTTTTTCCTCTTATTTCCTTTTTTCCATTTATTTCCTTGTTTTTCATTTTCATCACAAAACTATTTTCTTCTTGGTCTATTTTTAGACTTATTTTCAAACCCTTCATGGACTCCTATATTTACCATCCTCCCCTTACCCTTAATGATTGTTAGACTTATCTCCCAATCCTTTTAAATTCTCCAATTTGGCATTCTTTACCCCCACATCTTCCACCTCTTATTTTTCTTCTCTTTTCTCCATTTAATTTCATTCTTTTCATCTCCTTTGATGACATTCCTTGTTCTTCTTGACCTTCCTTTATTTTTAGATATATGTCAATGCATGAATCCTTCCATCCTTCTCCACCTTCATCTTTATATGTGACCTCATTTTTTTCTCTTCATCCATTTCCTAGTCCATCTTCACCACGTCCCTTATTGGATCTCCCTTATTTTCTATATTTCAACCTCCACCTCTTTAGAGTGTGGTCACTAGTTGTGTTAATTCTACATGCATCTCCTTGCCTACTTATTCATGTCCCCTATACCCTTAATTTAATGCATGAAGTCAATAACTTACTCCCTCATTTAATTAATATTATTATTATTCACCTCACTCTATATTCTAACACTCCTTAGATTATTTCTTTGAATTCCATAAAAAATCAATTCTTACTTATTTTGGGGCCCCACTGACTCAAGGGTTAAGGGTTTGAGTCTTCACCACTTCTCATTTACCTACTCTACTACTTTGCTTCCCCGAATCATTAAATAAAACCCTTCCATAGACTGTTAATGACATTATTATGGAGTGTGCACAATGGCAACTTATTTGGATGGTGATGAAAGAACCCTTCGGCTCACCATGACAATTAGAGTAGTGCTAGATTTTTTAAGCTTGGTAAATCATATTTCTCCCTTTTCTTTTCTTTAAAATGGTTGAAAAATTTTCATGCTTGAACTTGCTTATCCATGACTGCAAATTCCTTGTTGCATAGTTGACATAATCATCTAATTACATCCTGGGTAATCTCATCCACAATTTCTACCAAACTAATCAGAAAACTATTTAATAGCCATACTTTACACCCTTTCAAACTTTTATTTCTCCAACATCCTTCAACTGGACCTAAATTCATGATCTCAAATTGGGGCAACTAAGTTAACCAACATTTCCCACCTTAAAAGAACTACATTGGGCCTAAAGTTCATTTTGGACATTATGTCCATGGAACTATGTAGGTAGAGTCCACTTGCCTAGGGCATATGGAGTCCACTCAGCCACCCCATTCCAACCAATCAACCCACTTTCCCATGTCTACCTTGATGTTGGCCCCCTTTGACCCAACATATTTCCTAGTTTGTGATGACCTTGCCTTAGTACTTTGGACCCTATAGACCAATTTTCCCATGTTGAAAATTTTAATTTGCACCACCTCATGAAAAACTAGACTATTTGTGTTGTTATTCAAGAACACATCCTACCCTAGATACTTGTGAAGAACACTAACCCTATTTAGTAGCTCTGATAAGACTAACCTGATCAACTATGACCAATGCTAGGGACCAGTTACCTTATAATTTATCCTAGGACCTAGCATTATTATTACCAAAATTGGAAGATTTAATCTTTACACAATCTTGAATATTGAACTTAATCACATTTTATACACCCATTGGCATTTCACATGCCCAACTACCTTGTGGCACCACCTAGTGCCTCCCTACCAATTTCTTATCAAAACTATACCTGATTCGGCCTTTCCTCATTGAATCTTGGTTTGAGAGGGAACACCTCCTCCCATACTTTATAAAGCCTAACCTTTGACCAAGTGACTCATTTTTGTTTTTTATCTTGTTAATTCAAAGCTGCCTAATAAAAAAAGGCAAAATGTAGACACTAGAAAACTGCACACTTATATTTTTTAATAAATAAATGCCTCAAACCCTCTAAAAACACCCTAAACTCTTAATCCATAAAAACCCCTTCTTAACTTAATCAAACCACTATTCTTCTAGTCATATAATATTATTCAAAAACACTATTTGAAATTATTATTCAAAATTACTATTTAATATCGTTATTCACTATGAGACCCACTATCATTATTCATGATGACATGACATATGACATGGAAAGTGACATGGCATGTGCGATGGAAAGTGACATGGCATGTTCCATGGAAAGTGATATATCAAGTGACATGGCTTAGAAGTGAGGTGGCTTGATGTGGAACATCATAGCCCACCTGGGACCCTTTACCAAAGTGCCTAATGACCTCATTTAAGCATCATAATGCCCCTCATTGAAATATGGAAAATTTCCCCTTAAGAGGCCATTATTCAAAATGTATTTTACCTTCACACATGAAATTAGCCTTTAAAATGAGATACCTACCTCTTAAATGCTTTGAAAAAGATAAAGGGTACCCAATTTTGACTTCTTAACCCAAATGGGAGAGTTGCCAACCCAAATGGGAATCCCCACCAACCTCATCTTTTACTATTAATGCACCACATGTAAAATGGAGAAACATTTGGTGTGTCACCTCTTTAATTGCTTTGATGAAGACAAGAAAAGGTGGTGAAAAATATTTAAGCCTCATTCAAACCCATGTGTAAGGTGGGAGATTCATCAACCCAATCATAATCCCACCAACCTCATCACTAACTTATTTATGAGCCCCACTTGGAAAAATTAATCACATTTCAATATTGCTCTCTTTTTTCATGATTATTCACAACAAATTCTATAAATAGCCCCCTCTCATTCACCCAAGGTGAGAGGTTGGAAGTTAGTCTTTGGTTCATAACATCTTGTTACATGTTTTTAAAGGAGGTCATCTTTTGGAGGTCATCATCATCTTGGAGGAGAAAATATAAAAGGAATGAATATCTACCAAAATATCCTCAAACTCCATCAACAATAACATCTTTATCAACCATCTTCATCAAGCATCAAGGTAATATTTATTTGCTTTCTTGTATTCCATTTCTTTCATTTCTTAGACTTCTTATTTACTTGATTTCACACCTTTAGCCCATTTTCCTCTTCTATTTTATTCCCTTTAAATCCATACCCTCTTATCCATTTACTTATTTTTCCTTTCACCTTTCACCTCCTTCTTACCACCTTGGCCATTTACCCCTTTTGCCTCTTTACCATCTTGACCTCATAATCCCTTTTACCATTTATATTCCCTTTATTGACTATCATTTATCCATTAAAATATTTACCAACTCAATCAAAACCTTATCATTTCCTTTTTAATCTTTTCATAAACCAAACCAAAACCACCATTTTGCCTTTACTAATTTTCAGCATTAGTATAACCAAACTAGTTGATTTATTTTGGTTAACTTAGCAAAGCATGTAATTATCTTGTATTAAATTTAGTTGTTTATTATTTTTAGTTTTAGTTTTCTATAATTTAATGCAAGAATACATTTAATTTGTCATCTCAATTAATTTTTTTAATTAGGTGGATTGACAGCCTCCTAGAAAGCTTTTGCATCAAGGATCTAGCTCATGTTAGGCAATCCACCCATCTACTTGTCTAACAAATAGTTTTTTTAAGTGATTTCTTATTACATGGAATTATTACCTATCTAAAGAGGAGTTATCACAAAGTATAGATTCAACATGTGCATATTCAACATGTATTCTTCTACACACCCTTCATCACAAGTTTCTTCCTTTTCACACTTAAGAAAAAGCAAAAATTAGATAGAAACACAAACTTTATGAAGTTATTCTATGATATGGTGGTGTGTATAATAACAGTGAAATCTTATATATTGGTGCAATATTTATAATATTATATGCTTGAAAAAAATATTTGTGACCCTTTTATTGTAATCAAACCTATATTGGGGCCTCTTGGGCTATAAGGACTCAAAATTATAAATAATTATTATTATTTGTATGCAGTGGGATAATATTAACCTACAACTATCCTATTTTTAAAGATCTATAAGTGAATATGGTTACTCAAAGAGCCCAATGATATTTTATGTTTAGGTTGTGACCAAGAGTGGATCCAAAGACTTAGAAATATGGGATTGTACTCACTAACATCAAATAGAATGGGTTACAAAATATTCAAACCTATGACACAAGGGGATATCTCTAAATAAAAATCTAATAAAATAACAAGAATTACATAAAGGTAATGAAAGTAGTTATGAAACTATAGTAAATTAAAGTAAGGTGAAAGGGTTAGAATAGTAATAATGGGTAAGGAAATATATTTAGTATAGGCATTTTCCCACCTAGTGGTTCTACCTACACATCTTTTCAACTTATTTAGGTTAGTGAATTATGTCATTAGAGGTCATTTACCTTTAAGTGGGTTTTAATTGTGAATTAGTTTTTTAACTTTTTGATGACCTAATTTCATCATATATGTACATTATTCTTCTTCTAAGTTGGTTAATGCAAACATTTCCTTTATGAAATTTTCTTGTTTTCAGAGATCTCATTTTGCCTCTACAGGAATTTGACATTACTGCATGCTTGTTATTTAGAGATCTTGAAAAACTCTAGCATGGTACCAAAATTTTCCTAATAGCCTCATGCATTTGTCTCCTTTGGCACAATCCTCTTGCATTTTCCATAGCTAGTTTTGTTATTTCATGGCTACTATTTTGACTCTAAAGGCATGATTCATCTCTGCCTCTAAACTAGTGTCAAATGACCTTAGATAAAAAATCTAGTTACATATTCCTTATGGGTTTTTCAAGATCTCAAATGGGTCTCTCTTAGTTTTTTGAGAAATTTCATAGATTTATGGTTGCATTTTTTATTCTAGAGGTGTAATTCTTCTCTACCTCAAAACTCATGTCAAAAGGCTATTGATGAAAAATCTAATTGCATATTTTTTGTGATTTTTTTGAGATATAAAATGGGTCTCTCTTAGATTTTTGAGAAATTTCATGTATCTTCTATAAATTAAGTTTTCTTCTTACTGATAGACATTTGTATGGACGAGTAAAAGATCCTATAAAACCTGTAAATCTATAAACTTAAGTAATCATACATCAAAATACTAGTAGCTTGAAATAAATTGGTAGTTAGTAATCAGACTTGTGAAACTTGACAACTTACTTGAATAAGTCATCAGACTTATGTGGGAAGGAGTCTTACTTCTCTAAGTTACCGTGTTGTGGTTGTTTGAAATCCCAAATTAGTAGTTGTTTAAAATCCCAATTGCTATTATTATTCAATGTTTTAAAGGAGATTTACTTATTTTATTTCTTAAGAAAGTAATGCTTAGTCAAAATATTAAGTAGTAGTTATTTGTAACCCTAAAAAAGTAATGCTCACTCAAAAACTTGAGTAGCAGTTGTCTGAAACCCTAAGCAAGTAGTGCGTAGTTGAAACCTTGAGTTATAGTTATTTGAAATCGTGATTAATTAAATCAATGTGTAAATCCCAAGTAAGTAAACCTATGTGGAAAACCTAAACAAGTAATGTTCCCTTGAAAACCTAAGTAGCAGTTGTCTAAAACCTTACATGACATTCAGGAGAGCATCAAATTTTAGGTGAATGGTAATAAATAAATAGATTGAAGTTTTTTTAATTTTTGGATTTAAAAAATTCCATTTTTGGAAAGGGCTCAAGAATGTGTATATGTAATAACATGTAAGTTCCATAAATTTCAATCTTTAACTCTATTTTGGGTGATGTTTTTTTAAAATTTCATAGTTTTTTAATCTCTACACATTGATGATAGTATTTTTGGATTTTTTAACATCCATTTTATTCATGGTGTAATGCCTTAAATCTTACTTCATCCCTATTATATTATCTAATAGACACATTGTTAATTGAATTCAATGTCCCTCTAGTTCCTTATACTTATGCATCTACTGCTCAAGATGCATTTTTAGTTGAATCTGACACCTATACGAGTGTGCTTGTATTTGAAACATTTAAGGGGATCACTACTAATAGTTCTAAGGGGATACTATGTTGTGTTGTGAATTATTTATTTTTATAAATTATTCTTTACTTACTACAACATTATTTACTTATGCACTATGGATTAACTATCTATTAGTCCACTTACTCCATTTAATTATCATGAATAGAAACCTAGAATGGAAATCATCTTGCAATCTAAGGGTTACCATCAAATTATAATGAGCATTGAGACTGAACCTACTAATTTTGGAGTAAAAATCAAATGGTTTAACTATTATGACAAAGTTCATGGACTACTATGTCTTTCCATCTCCCTAAATCTACTATTTCAAATTGAATCTACCAAAACACCTACTAAAGTGTGGGCCTAACTCACCAAGCTCTTTGGGGTGTAGGATGTGATGAAATGGCATGAGATGGAAAATGAGCTCATTATATTGAGCCCAGATGACTTCAACACTCTTTATGACTTCTTCTCCAAATTTTAACTTTTGAGATTGTAGTTGAAAGCATGTGGAATTAATAAGAAAGATGAACAACTTGTTTTGTCAATACTCTCTAAACTAGGTCCTGAATATTCTATATTTGTGTCCACTTTACTTGCCACTAAGAGTGCTCTTGACACCAAATGGAAGATGCCTTCTTTAGATAACTTTATTTTTAACCTAATTCAGGAGCAAAATAAGTTGATATAGATGGGCACAGTGAAGTCATCTAAATCTCATGCATTGCTTGATAAGAAAGATAAGGCTTCTAACAACAAAGAGAGAAAGTAGAGAAATAAAAATGGTGAAAAGGGTGAAAATATTTCCACCTCTAAATCAAACAATGTGACCTCTTATTCTATTCATAAGACTAAGAAATATTGGATCAAATGTGTGCATTACTCAAGTAAGCATGATGAGATTAAATGTTTGAAGAAACAAATTAACCATGTTACTAGACTTATTCAAAATAACATAGGTGTTATAAATTTAGTCAAACCATCTTCATCAACCCATGAATCCAATAAGGCAAATGACTTTGGCAAATAAAAAACAAAAGAGAATAACAAGGGTAAACAAAAGGGCAAAGCCTTAGTTTCAGTTGTGCCTCCAACTCCTCCTACATGGGCCATTGACTCTGGTGCTTCACATCACATGGACTCTTCACAGATTGAGTTTAATTTCTTGGAACCATGTGACATGTCCTCTATATAACTAGGTGACAAAACTTCTAAAAATATTCTTAGGAGAGGGTTTATTAAAGTGAGTGGTGGAACATTCAATAATGCTTTAAGTGTGCCTCACTCTCAACTAATCTCCTGTTAGTCTACCAGATCACTCACCTTCATCCAGACATGTAAGTTAAATTCACTCTAGTTTTAGTGTACATTAGGGAGTTACATAGTCATACTATTTTGGCTATGATAATGGTAGATCATCACACTTGGCTATATATCTTCTCACACTTTACTTTTGACTCTCCTTTAGATTCTTCTTCAGACTCACCTGTATCTGTTGACACTTTTGAGCCTAAGAAACTTTTTGATATTGAGAACTCTTCTTTTGTAGATGAATACAATAGTGAAATAGACACGCCTCCATCATCTCCTTGTCACCTTCTAGATATTCAAGATTTAGTTCCTAATCCACCTAGCTCTAGTCTACTTTCAAAATTATAGGGAAACAACCTACTAATCTAGGATACATCAAACATCGAGTAGTTTATTCCATAGTTATAGAGGATTATGTAGACCTTCTTCTCCTCTACTTCTAGTACACCATCTTGGCATAAATTAGTTGGCCCATCTACCTCATAGTATGAGAATCATTCATTTCATAGGAATTACACCTTAGTTGAAGATCCATCAAACACTTGGTGGATAAACTCATTATTTTAGGGTGAACCACTCTTCACTGCATCTACTTCTATTTTACAGTCAATTTTGAGTATTTATTTGGGGGACACTGGGTGGCTACAATCAATTGTAGACCTTACTGGGGCTTTTTAGCTCTCTTCTCTTCTTTTCTCTATATTTTGGGGAGGAGTTTTATTCCTACGGGTTTTTTCATTTACCCCAATTTATAGGAGTTACATTATGCTTGGGTACCTCATTAGGCCTTAGTTTTAAGACCTAATTCTTCTACCCACCTAATCCATGCTTCAGGGAGGTGTTAGTGTAGGCATTTTCCCACCTAGTGGTTTTACCTACACATCTTTTCAGCTTAATTGGGTTAGTTGATTAAGTCATTAGGGGTCACTTACCTTTAAGTGGATTCTAATTATGAATTTGGGTTTTACCTTTTTGATGACCTAATTTCACCCTATATTTACTTGCTTGTTCTTCTAAGTTGGTTAATGCAAACATTTTGTTTGTATACTTTTCTTGTTTTTAGAGCTCCCATTATGCCTCTATAGGAATTAGACATTAATGCATGCTCACTATTCAAAGATCTTGATGAACTCTAATAGACATGGTAGGAAAATGGGGGCCTAAGCTACCTAAAATGGATAAATTAATAGTCTAAACAATTATATAGACACATTAGGTATAAGTGTAGATAAATTCTATACATGGACACACACACATATGTTTGTCTACTAAGCAACAATAAAAAACTACTCACTAAATCAAATAAGACAAATATCATAAGATTAAAAATACTTACCTTGATGGGAACCCATCAATACTCATTCTCCCCTTTGGTCAATGTTGATTTTATAGATATTTGTGTGGTTTTGATGACATAAAAGGATGAAAAATAAGATCTAATGAAACTAAGAACCTCCAAAAAGATATCCAATATATCCATATGACACCTTCAAAATAATATTCTATCTATAGCTCTTCCAAATGTGATTAGAGAATATGTATGAGTGAAAGTAGAGAAAATTAGTGTGAAATAATGTGTGTATATGATATGGAATGGAATATAATTATATATATAGTGGTCAAATGCTCAAACTCAAAATTAGTTGATGTTATAAACTAGCTCAATGTAGTTCATAATATTCAACTGATGATTAACTATGTTAGCCAAGATGAATAAATGTAAATACCAGGAATATCAATTAAGATTACATTGGCCAGGTTGATATAACATGAAACGGGGTGTGTGCTAAAATAGATTCCATCGACTAGGATGATGTCATAGGAAATGGGTGAATTTACATAACTGATTATCATAGGATGGAAGGAATTATATAAAAAGGAAAATGTGAAGAATATGGATTGGGTATATACTAATATGATCATGAAATAGATAGAAACATATCTCATAATGCACCAATAGCTTGCTTACCCCTTTCTTAGTGCACCCTTTAAGACATGCACATAGATATATTTAATATCGATAGGTTATTGTAAGATAAAATGTTATTAAATTATAAAGTTAAAATTAATATGTGTATACATATACCACACCTGAAGCTCATTGCATGTCACAATAGTTTCACATAGGATGGTGCTTTGGGAAAGAACATAAAAACAAAAACAGCTGAGCTAACTCCAAATAAAGTCTGAAATAAATGTTAATATATAATTAATTGAAAGTAAAATATACATATGTTGGCTTACCTTTATCATTTAATGGTTTTTAGATGAAATCATAGTCTCAATCAATAAGACGCAATAACTACATTAGATAGACCCTAGGAATACAAGGCTAGAAAATAAAGCAAACAAATATAAAAAGGACACTCTAAAATAAATAAATCACTTTGAAAATTGGAAATATAAAATTAAAGGGCTAGTTTAAAATGAAAATACCAATGAAATAGACTGGTGACAAAGGGTAAAATTTGGTAACTGAAAAGCCAAGGCTACTAGTGATTGAAAGACATGAAAATGCATCTGAGGTAAGAAACATAATAATATAGATCAAACTAAGGACACATTGAACTAAATAATGATATTAAAATCAATGTAAAATAAGCAAAAATCCATACTCAAAAATTTAGGAAAACATGAAATGATAAATGCTAACAACATCTATAAAATATAAATAACAATCCATGCTCAATCAAAGATGGAAGAATTATGGAAATGGGAGAAATAAGACCAAGTGGTCCATAAAAAGGTTAATATAAGGCTCAATATCAAAAAACATAAGTAATACAACTCCTAAAAATATAACTCAATGACCAAGAGAGTATATCACAATAACTAAAATATGCAACTTCTATTCTATGAATGGATAAACTAAAACTAACATATTATTATCATGTTAAAAAGAGATGAACAAACAAAGCACAAAAAATGGGGAAAATATTTAGAAATAAACATGCCTATAAAGGGATAAATTAAATGGTTATGGGGGAAATATGGTGTAACTAAGGTAAAAACATGATATTTACTAGAAATAAGATACTCAAATCAAGTCAGAAAGCCTATGGGTTTTCAACATGATTGGCTTGAAGGAGCCCTACCTAGAAACATAAGCTTGGTAATACTAGTGAAGTATATATATCATCTCATGAAGGTTGGTATACATGAAAATTAATAGCATCATACCTTACCAAAAAATTATCCATACTTCTTAGGACCCCTTACAAATTAGTCAGTCTACTGCGAAGATTGGGTATATATGTGAGAAGATATGTGGCACTAAAATGTAGGAACATAGTATGATATAAATGATACCTCCTACCCTAGTCTATTGGCGTACTGCACTCCATGAACTTTGGATCTATCTTAAGTCTAAATAGAAAGTTTAAAATTAAAATAAGATATGGGACATATTGGATGATGATCATGTCTTTGTTTTTTGATAAGGTAAATAACTTGGTTTTATAGGGACTAGGAACCATAGTTAAAAGGTGTAAAGTAGAGTAGAAATCCCTACAAGTTGAAAAATAAAAAATAAAAAATAGTAATAACTAACTATGTTGGATAATTTTAAATGATATCATGATGATGTCATGGAGGTTTCCAAGTGAGTGTATGAACTGTCTTGATAGTCTATGTGATAATGACAAAGTGTGCAATAAGCTTGTCCCAGTATGCTTGGTCGATCTTCTATTTTGGTATGGTTAGAGATGTTTAGGGATGAGTATGGTGATTTTAAGATGTGAAATATGTCGCTAAGATGTTTTATATGAATTGAATACTTGTGTTTATAAGTGTAATTCATCTGTTTGTCCATAGTTTTCATCTACACACTTTGGGTCCAGTGGTCAAAAATTTGAGTAGGCAGTTTGATGACATCACCATTACCACAAAGGAATGAGTCAAGGGGAGTTATTCATATGGTTATGATTAAACTATTCCATATTTTATTATTTATAAATTTGAATTCATGTGCTGAAGCACGTCAAAATATATGCAAGTACAAAATTGGGATCTTAGGTAGTTTGATAGTATTTTCCCATACTTGAGAGTAGTTTGATACATGGTTGGATTCTCCTATGTGAGGAGATCATATGGCCTAAATTTTAGAACATGTGAGTGAGAGAATAAAAATATATGACTATGAAAATTTGTCCTTCTAGGGATATAAGAAAGGTTCCCGTAGTCATTTTTTCACAAGTTAAAGTTTGAGCAACATCAATGGAGCGTGTTTCTCCAAGAAGTTAGGAAGAAATGAGATGGTGTTAAGTGTTCAATGTTTAACAATGAGAAGATATAAAGATAAATATTATAAGGATAAAAATTTAGAAGGTAATCATATAGATATATATCAATGGTGTATATTAAATTCAAGATGTTAAAGTGATAGTTATTTAGCATTGTTAAAGACCAAGCTATGTTTAAGAGATTGATAGAGCGCATGAGGTCAAAGTTTCCAAATTTCACAAGATGAGATCAACATGTTCAACATTTAATTTTTTGAATTAGTGGAATATGTGTTAAATATTGAATAATATTGATATGGTGTGTTTAATTTGAGTAGCAAGGACATGAGATGTGATCATGGTGTGTGTGTTTGCATTTGAATATTTGAATTTCCAAAGGAAAAACTAGTGCTCTATATTTTAGCCATGTCTTTCGATCTAGGCATAATTTTCTCATGATGTAACAAGAAAATTGGTAGATAACTCCAAGGTGCTCTGTCAATATATATTTGAAGATCTGAAAGTGTGTATACTCATAGTTATTAAGGTTTAAAGTTGATTATGTTTCCATATATGTTCTCCAAGTGACCTGATAAGTATTTTTTAGCTTATTTAGATGTCATTTTGATGTTTCATGGTTAATTATATATTGGTGAGTGTTTTATACTTGATGAGGATGATTTGTGTTAATTATTAAGGTTTCACCATTCCTATATAGTATGAACAAATGTTTAGAAGTTGACTATGTATTCGTTCATGATGAATATGTGCATAAAATGTTATTTGAGGAATTATGCTTAAGTAGAAGCATTCTATGTTGGTTTTTGGCACTTAAGGGGTACCTATAGATCATATGGAATAGTTCCATGTTTTTATATTGGGTTTTTATTCTTATTTTGTTTGATGAAGTGATAAAGGAGTGAATGGGTTCACATTAGACCTATAAAGGCTACAAGGGCCTAATTGAAAGGTGTAGTTCCTTAAGTGTGACCCATAAATGTTATGACCAACCTATGAATATTGTATTGAGTTATGTCTTACTATGTTAGATACCTTAAGGGTTCAGGCAAGTCTATTGGCTAACCAAGATGGTGATAATCATGAAATATCTATATATAGTAAAACCAAAGGTGATGGTTTTTAGTCTTGTATGAAGGAGTGTGAATTTGGAGCCAAGTGAAGGTAAGAAATTTTTAATGAGAAGTTGAAAGAGAAGGTAGAAGTTAGTGAGGAATAGAAAAGAGTGAAGAGGATTAGACATGTTTTTGTAATTAAGTTGGTATAGAAGGTCATATAGGTCATTGGACCTAATGATCGTAGAGGAGGCATAATTAATAAGTTGCACAAGAGATTATTTGAGAGAGTCTATTATGAGTGAAGGCAAGGTGAAGACTATGTGAGCTAGGTGGTTGATTAGAATGTGGGAATTATGTATAACCATCTGGTCATGTTGTTAATGTGGTGATAGCATTGTTACTATGAAGGTGAAGAATGATAATCAGATTTCCATCATTAGGTATTGAAGACATCAGTTAAAAGGTGGAGTTATTCATAGGTGTTACTATTTAAGCTCAACATCTAAGGGGGTTATAGCCTCCTTATAAGGTGAAACTTGTTAAAGGTCTAATTATTGTAGAAACTTATCAGATAGGTGTGGTAGCTCCTTGTGGGATTGTAGTCTCACTAAAATAAGGGATGTTAGTTCTTTGATCATTTTTAGATGGTCTAAATTAGATATTTTCATTATAGGACTTTAGTCCATTTTATAGGGTTTAGTGGGTTTTATCTCTTAAGAGATTTTCCCTCATAGATGATGTGCTGATGTGATGTATTATCTTATCCATGCTTTGGATGTTTTTGCTTTTATGTTTATGTTGATAGATCAAATTGATGAATGATGGAATGGTTTTGAAATTAAATGTGCATTGTTGTAGACTAATTCACCCCCCTCTCAATAGCTACTTCCAATAATTGGTATCAAATCAATTCCTTTGGAATAAGATTAACATCTTGAAGGATATCCTAAGTATCACAAGATGTCTAAGCAGTTGAAGAAGAAAAATATTGAATTGAGATCAATGGTCAAAATTCTTGAAGAGAAAATTAGTCATATTAAAGAGAAAACATGTAGAATGATGGATGACTTGGTTAAATAAGTCAATAGGGATAAAGAGACTATCCAAGTTCTTTAAATTTAGTTATTGGTGGCATGTTCAAACTTGAGAGATAAAGGAGATGAATATGTTCAAATGAAGACTAATATTTTTTCCTTGAAAGATGAGTATTAAAAAGTCATAATCAAGATAGGCAATCCTAAAAGAAAACAAAAGGAATTAAAACAAGTCAAATATGTTGAAGAAAAGATCAAAAATCTCAAGGATCAATTAGGGGTAGCTAATGAAAATCTAAAGACAAGAGAAGAAGAATGCATATATCTTAAGACTCATTCAGAAGAAGTAAATAGTTCAAAGCAAGGTGAGTTTGATGAGATGAAAATTGAGATAAATTTTTTAAATAATGACCATGAATAGCTCATAGACAAGTTGAGAAAACTGAGAAAGAAGAATGAGAAGCCTGAGTATGTCAAGGATAATGAATTCTTTGAAATCAATGTAAGAAGTTATGTTAGATAACCAAATGATTCAAGGTATGTTAGTTTATTTCATGGTCATTTTTATACATGTAATGTGTATGGTCATAGAGATAAGGACTATAGAATTAAGTCAGTCAAGTATGGACATTCATGGAGCTATGATAGAAGAATTTTTTGGCCAAAGATTGATCATAGTCCAAATCTATCAAAAGGTATGAATGATGTTATTTATTTTAGTTGTCATAAGAGTGGACATATTACTAGATTCTGTCCAAATGTTATTAAGAGGTCTTTAAGATATGCCAAAAGATATAGAACTCTTAGAAATTATGAGAAAGGACAAACTCAAGTATGGAAACCAAAGCAATCATTACCAATTTTTTTTGTCATAAGGATGATAATAAGGTTACTTTAGAAGGCTATGTTTCAAATCAATATAAGCTCAAGGATCAAGTAGGTAAGATGGTTATAGAAGACAAGAATATTTAAACTATGGTATAGAGACCTAAGGTAGTAAAGACTAAGAAGACTATCCATGTTGAGTCTAATATTATTGATGGGTTGTTTGCTAGGGTGGAAAAAGGATCAAAAATGAAGAAAATTCAAGAGTTTATGCTACCAGTATTTATTTACAAATCTGAAGTATAACATCCTTTCAAAATCAATCAAATAATGAGGCAGGACTACAAGATAGAAAAGGGTATGGAGATATGGTAATCTCTAAAATTTTGGGACTTTTAATCTCTCTATATAAGAGGGGTATCTCTATCTAGGATTCAAGGAGACACTTTTCAATGAAAATAAGTTTGGTGGAAGTCAAATATTTTTTAATGAGAAGGTATGAAAACAAGGTATGTTTGTGCATTATTTTTATATATATCTTTTGTTGGAGAAAAGAAGCTTGTGAATAATCTCAGTGGTCCTATTTTGAGAAAGATTTCACTTTTCTGTCATGGTTTGGATGCTCCATTATAAATGTGATTTTCAAATATCTATCTGCATATCAGTTTGTGGTAGATGCCAGGTGAGCTTATAAGTTGAAGGCCTCTCTTCTAGGTTTTTGTCCTAGATCTTGCTAAGCTTGTTAAAGGCTTGTTGAATAGTTGTGTATACCATGGATATCCATAGTGTTTTTAATATGAGCTGTATATATATTATTATTTAATGTGATTGGATAGTATTTGAATACTTTTTGAAGATGTCATGTTTTAGGTGAAGCATGAAGTTAGGGGGAGCAATAAGTTTATGAGCTCACTCTAGAGTTTTGTGAAGGAACTATTATGCAAGGTCTAAATGGGTATATCCAGATGGAATAATGAGATTGATGATATTTTAATGATATTTTTATGATTATAAAGGTATATACACTTATTTTTGATGTGTTATATGTTATTTTTTGGTCTAAAGGTATGTTTGTGCCAATTGAAGTTTTTTGAGTGCTCTTAGTTTTCTCAGTTTTTGGCTTAAGGGTGAGAAAGCCTAAAATGGGTTATAGTAATTCTATGTTCCCAAAGGTATGGTGGATAAATTTTTTGGTCCATAAGTGTGTTATTACTATCTCTAGGTGTGCATGAAGTTTCAAAGGTGGGTATTGACCAGAAGGAGGTTTGTTGACTCTATTTATTTTGAGATTCTAGGTTTTTGAGCTTTTCTGTAAAAGTGGTTTACCTTATGAGTTAAGGTTTGAGGATTATTAATATGTTAAATTATATATATGTGTTTTCAAATCAATATTCATAAATATTTTAAGGTTTGTGGTTCTTAAATTACTCAAGTTTTTGTCAAGATGGAGGCCTGATTGGCAAGTTAGTTTGTGAATGAAGTATGTTTAAAATATTAATCTAGGTGTTAAAATTTGGTGTGATCCAAGGGGAATATGAGATTGATCCAAAAATTAAGTTTTAAGTCTTGAATATGTGTCTACTAAAAATTGTGATCTCTGCAATTTCTAGGTAGGGCTATAAGGAGGCTAGATAGGCCTAGTTTGAAGAAGAGTTCCTTTTGCTTAGTTTCTCTAAAAGATAAAGGTTTTTTTTTTTAAAGAGATTTATTAATTTTTTTGATATAATTTTTAATATTTTGTGAGTGTCATGAATCTCTATTGGTGGTCCTTATGGTATCTTGAGAAAGAAGGCTAGTAAGAATGTGTGGTAGTTCTTCATGGTATGTGGAGATCTGAAGATGCTCAAGATGTGAAAGGGCTCAAAAATGTTAGGTGATTCCCTATTAGATGATTCTTGGTGAGTTACATCATATTATAGTGGTTTTGTGTGTTCTTTATTCATTAGTTGCAGTGCTTCATTGAAGAGAGTATTGGCATGGAGCAAGAAAAAGTTGTCAAGATAAGCAAAAGTAGGCTCAAGGTATGGGGGAGCTTGTATCATATTTATAATCTATAATATATTATTTGTGGTTTTTATAGGTCCTAAATATCATATTTTTACCACTTTATCATTGTGTCAAAGGGGGATAAAGTTCATGTTGTGAGAGTGCTTAAAGAGAGAGAAGGAAGGTGAGTTTTAAATTTCTATATGATGGTTGGTTGTTGAGATCAATGAAAAAGGGGGAGATTATTGGATAATTTTCAATGATTTCATGATTATTTCATGGATGTGTCTAGGTGAGTGGATGAATTACCTTGATAGTCTATGTGACAATGACAAAGTGTGAAATATGATAGTCCTAGTATGCTTGAAGTATGCTTGTTTGTTCTTCTATTTTGGCATGGTTAGAGATGTTAATGGATGAGTATGGTTATTTTAGGATGTGAAATAGGTCCCTAAGATGTTTTATATGCTTTGATTTCTTATTTTCATAAGTTAAATTCATTTGGTTGTCCATAGTTTTCATCTAGACACTTTTGGTCTGGTACTTGGAAGTTTGAATAGGTAGTTTGATGACATCACCATTACCATGTAGGAATGAGTCAAGGGGAGTTGGTCATAATTTTGTGATCAAATTAGTCTATATTTTATTTTTTTCCAAATTTAATATCATGCATTGAAGTTAATTAAAATATATGCAAGTACAAAGTTGGGATTCTAGGCAGTTTGACAATATTTTCCCATACTTAGACAAATTTGCATGTGGCAAGAAAAAGCTGAGTAATTAGTTTGATGGTTGAATATATCACATGTGTGGATGTTTCAGGTGAAGGTGATCATATGTATTTTTTCATTTTTGTTCCTATTTTATTTATGCTAACTTTTAGGTCATGTTCTGAAGCGTAACAAAAGATGCACATGTTTAAAAGTGACCTTCTAGACAAGTTTTGACATAGTTAGCTCTGTGTCAAAAACATTTGAGTGAGATTTTTAATGTCATTTATATCTCACAAATTTTAGGGTTCTAGGATTATTTTGATACATGGTTATATTATCCTATGTGAGAATATCATATGATCTAAATTTGAGAACATACAAGTGATCTAAGCAAAAGATATGGCTGTGCAAAGTTGGCCTTCTAAGTAGATAAACAAGGTTCCCATAGTCATTTTTGCACAAGTTAAAGTTTGAGAAACATCAAAAAAGTACATTTCTCTAAGAATTAAAAAATAAAAGAGATGGTGCCAAGTACTCAATGTTTAATGATGAGTAGAGATAAAGATCGAGCTTATTTCAAGGATCAACGGTGAGTGGGTGATCATACAAATAGAGATCAATGGTGTGTATTAAATTCAAGAGGTTAAAGTGACATTTTTTTAGAATTTTTTAAGATCAAGATATGTAAAAGAGATTGATGGAACATATGAGATCAAAGTTTCTAGATTATATGAGATGAGCTCAACATGTTCAAGGTTTAATGTTTGGAATTAGTAGACTATGTGTTAAAGGGTAAAAAGATCGATGGTGCATGTTTAATATGAGTATCGAGGACATGATATGAGAGCATGTGTTTGAGGTTTACTTGTTACTATTTACATTTGAATATTTGATTTTACAAAATAAAAACTAGTGCTCTATATTTTGGACATATATTTTGATCCAAGCCAAATTTATTCATGATGTAAAAATCAAAGTGCTAGAGGACTCCAAGATGCATCTATAAATATAGATTTAATGATATGAGATTGTGTACAAAAATATTTATGTAGGTTCAAAGTTTAATATGTTTTTAGATATGTTCTATAACTGACCTACGAAGGATATTTGAGATTATGTAGATGTTGTTTTGATGTTTCATGGTGAATTAGCTATTGGGGAGTGTTATAGACTCCATGAAGATGTCTTGTGTGAATTATGAAGGTTTGAAAATTTATATGCAATATGAACAAAGGTTTATAAGTTGACTGTGTATTTATTCATGATGATTGTGTGTACATAATGTTATTTGAGCAAATTATGCTTAAGAAAAAGGGTTCTATGTTGGTTGATATAACTTAAGGGGGACCTATAGATCACATAGAATGGGTCCATGCTTTTTTTAGTGGTCTTGTATTCTTGTTTTGTTTGATGAAGTGATAAAGGAGTGAATGGGTTCACATGATACCTATAAGGTCTACAAGGGCCTAATTGAAAGGTGTAGTTCCTTAAGGGTGATCGATAGATGTTGTGGTCGACCTATGAAAATTTAATTGAGTTATGTCTTAATATGATAGATACCTTAAGGGTTAAGGTAAGTATATTGGCTGAATAACATGGTGATAATCATGAAATCTCTCTATATAGTGAAACCAAAGGTGAGAATTTATAGTTTTATATGGAGTGTGAATATGGAGCCAAGTGAAGGTAATAAATTTTGAAAGAGAAGGTATAGGTTAGTGAGTATTAGTAAAAAATGAAGAGGATCAAACATGCTTATCTGATTATGTTGGTATAGGAGGTCATACAGGTTATTGGACCTAATGAGCCTAGAGGAGGCAGAATGAGGAAGTTGATCAAGAGGTTGTTTGAGAGATTATATTTTGAGCAAAGGAAAGGTGAAGACTATGTGAGCTTTGTGGTTGATTTGAGAGGTAGATCAGAGTATGGATAGTGTGTATGACCATCTGGTCATGTTGTTAATGTGGTGATAGATTTTTTACTATGAAGGTGAAGAGTGATAATCAAAGTTCCATCATCAAGTGTTGAAGACATTAGTAAAAATATGGAGTTATTCATAGGTGTTGTTTTGGTAGCTTGGCATCTAACAGGGTTGCAACCTCCTTATAAGGTGAAACTTGTTAAAGGTATATTTATTGTGGAGATCAACTAGATAGGTGTAGTAGCTCCTTATGGGATTTTAGTCTCACTAAAATAATGGATTGTAGTTCCTTGATCATTTTTAGATGGTCTAAATTGGAACTTGTCATTATAGGACTTTAGTCCATATTGAAAGGTTCAGTGGGTTTTATCCCCCAAGAGGGTTTCCCATGTAGATGATGTGTTGATATGATGTATTCTTTTTCATGTTTTTCATGTTTATGGTTTCATGTTTATTGTGATATATCAATTTGATGAATGATGGAATGGTTTTGGAATTGAATTTTCATTATTGTATACTGATTCACCCCCCTCTCAGTATGTACTTCCAACAAACCATATATGTAGAAGGCAAAATAACAAATAGATAAATAGTAAACTAATCTAGGAGGTGGATCCATTCATTGGTTCCTTTGTATCCTCAATCATCATTTCTGGTATGCCCTATTTATTCTTTGTAATTCTATCCCTTATTATTTTTCCTAACCCTTCTATGGCCTCCCTAACTAGGATCATTTGGGGTCTCCTTTTCACATGTTCTTTCATTAGGGTTTTCTTAGTGGGGGTTATGAGGGATATATTGGGATAATAGGTCTCCATCATTGGCAAGTGTTACTTTAGAGGGTTCTATTCTACCATAATATAATGAAAAAAGGATTCAATTATTTTAGAAACTTATTTGATCACATATTCTAATATGATATAACTTTTAATATATAATTATATTTTATATTATATTTTATTATTATGTTATCAATTTTAAATATTTTGTATTTATTTGTTCCTCCTTAACACATTCATAAAAATCTAAATATGACTATCACTATAAAACTTACACTTGATGTTTAGATAATAGGACTTAAATACCATGGTGTCTAAGACTCCTAAAATTTCACATTTTAAAAGAGTGAAATATCTAAACCATGTTTGGTGATCCCAAAGTGATAGTGATATATAGTGAATGAATTAAAATGATCATAGAATGATTGGTTTTACCCAAGAACAAAAACTTGTATAATGAAAAATGGTAAAATGACATGTAAGCATGAATCATCATAATAATAAATGTCATATCTCAATTAATACATTAATATAGACCAACAAAGTTTTACCATAGTATAATATAATTGACTTGAAGTGAGGAAAAATGTTACTCTCGATCATTGCCTTAACTTTATAGGAATATATTTGGCTAAGGTTAGGAGTAGAATAAATATTTGGAAGTAACATAATGGGAGTTTGTTTAGGAAGTTTTGGTCTTATAAAGGGTTTATGAATAAAATTAAAAACTAAAAATTTGAGCGGTGTAAGAACATAACCTTATATGGGGTGTATAAAAGGAAGATAGGAACCAAAGAAATGAAAAGAGGAAACAAAACATAAATGATAAAAGTATTGGGTGGGTGTTTGTGAGGAATAATTAGTCTTATTTAAGGTTTTATAATGGAACTCACAAATTCAAAAACCAATAGGTGTAAGTTAATACAAAAATACCTAATGACCTAAGGTGGGTGTTATTGTTAATGTGTAGAAATGGAAATGTGAATGTGTAGTAATGAAATTTGAACCTACATGATATGTTAGCTACATATTATGTAGATTAAAATAAATATATTCATGTAATTAAGACAAATATAAAATATAAAAATATGTTAGAAATTAAATATATGATAAACATGTAGCTAAGTCAAATACTTCTTCAAACACTTAATGTTGGTCAGTTCTTTGAAGATGTGTCATTCATTTGTTTACAACCTATAGATATTAGATTCAATGATTTATTTGACCAATTAAACCCATAATTTTAGGTATAATTCCCCTATTTATAAGAGGTTAAATATAACTTGAGTCTCCAACATTAAAATAATAGACTAAAGTTTTTCTTATGTTGTTTAGCTTTTCAAATTTATCTTGTTAGTTATGTTTTAAATCATCCATATGGATATAATCAAGGAGATATAAGGCATGAATATGGGATTCATGAATCTAATCATTTATAATGACTCCATGAAAATAAATTATCAAGTAAGGTAACTTGAATTCTAATGGTAAAATAAAATTGGAGTTGTAAAGTAACGAAAATGGAGTTCCCTTAGTGGTAGTAGGAATATTAGTAAGATAAGCCCAAAGTGTGGGGTAAATTTTGAGATGTCAATTACAATGATAATATTTAATTTTATGTTTAAATATAATTTTAAGTATTTTTTTAGTGGCTTCATCTTGTCCATTTCACTTAGGGTGATAATCTATAGAAAATTTGTGTGTGATTTTGAATTTTTTGCATAATTTTTTCATCTATTTTTTTTTTAAAACTTACAACCATTATCAAATATAATGATTTAGGAATAAAAAATATACATATGATATAATTAATAATTAATTTAAAAATATTGATGGAAATGACATTATTAAGGGGAATAGATTCTACACACATGATAAAGTACATAGTGGTGCTAATAATTAATATATAGTCATATTTTGATTTAGGTAACTTGAAAATGAGATATAATCCACACATATATAATGGATGAGGAGAATCAAAGGTTTAAAACTCAACCAAGGGGAGACTAATTATATATTCATGGAATTTACAAAGATTACACTTTTTAGTAATTAAGAAGGCAAGTTTTTTTATATTAGGCCAAAAGTATACCACATGAATGCATTTGTGGGACTCTATAATATCCAATACAATGGTAACCATAAATGTTTACATCCTCTTATTTAAGGAGTGAGGGTATTTAATCTTGAGAAACACAACCATAAATGTACCTTTAACATTGCAATAATAAAGTATGTCATGTCTGAGTACATATTTTAAACCTTTCTTATAAAGTTTGGTCTTTCATAGGAATAAACCTTGGGAGGATAGGTATGATGTTAAACTAATTGTATGATGTATTTATATCATGGGTTTTTTTAATTATTTATAACCTCAATGTGTAAAATAATATAATCATCCTTGGATTGAAAATTAGATGATTATTTCCTCATGTGGATGAGGAACTATGAGTCATACAATACTAGATGAGGATAACAAAGGGAGGTTGTCAAAATAAGATAATATTTAATAACATTTTATTCTTGTGGAATTGATTTTATGGTAATATATGTAAATTTTTTATCAATAATAGAGACAAGTTGTGATATGCAAATATATTTTCACTTGTATATTAGTATTTTCCACAATATTGAATACATATGATTTGTGAATAATTAAAGGCATAAAAGTAGGGAATGTATAAATATATGGTAGTTTATATATAAATAATAATATATTTTTATTAATCCATATTATTTATGACCTAAAATTTAGTAAAAAATCTAGAGGAATGATTTTTCGATGAGGATCAACTAGGACACAGACTAGCCTAGCTCATTGAAGGTACTTGGATCCATTAAAGTGAAGTGTCCAAGTTTCCTTACGTAATAAAATAATAAATTTGGGTAGTTATTATATGATAATTTTATATTTGGGTTTTTAAATTGATATTTACACATATTCAAAGGTCTATTCATTGAGATAGATCATGAAATTGTGAAATAATCTTTAAGATAGACTACTTGGTTAATAGCTTAGATAAAAATTATACCTTCATCAAGAAGAGTGTATTTAAGGTGATTTAGATGGATGGGAGAGATTAAAATTTTATCATTGATCACTTGGAATTTTAATGACTTTTTGTATTCATTATTAAGTCAAAATATACTAAGAGTACCATCCACTTTCAATTTTTATATTCAGGAATGAAAACTTTGGAGAAGTGATGAAGGGGGTTAGAATGGATAATGACATAAGTGGTCTAATAAACCATATAGTGTCATATATTTTCAACTATAAAATAAATGATGATGTAATCACATTACACTTTTGTATAACAGGAATTATAGTCTATCAATGAATAATTGATGTGTTAAATGACATACTCTTATCCTGATTCATCTTGTTGTGTGAGCATTTACCCAATTAATATGTGGGTTGATCATTTATAGAATATGAGAGATTGATCAATAGATGGTGTTAAAAGATTATTAGGATGAAATATTGGTTCTTTCATTTTTTCCAAATATGTTTGACATACATTGGTCCATTTAAGAGAATTACCTTTATTAAGGATATATTTTACTAAATAGATATCATAATCCATCTATAGGATAAATTGTACAATTTCCCCAAGTTTCAAAAGATAGGTATGAATTTTAGGAGTATATTGACATATATGCATGTTTAATATAGTGTTAATTTTTTTGGGATGTATATAAATGCCTCATAAATAAACAAATAATCCCAAGATTTTTCAAGAGGTAACATTTCAAATACATTTGTAAGGATTGATTATAAATTTATATTTGATAATATGATTAAAAATGATCAGAAGATCATGATGATGGATTTCATGATGCTTTTATTTGGAAATAAGGTCCTCCACATAGGTTTCAAATATTTTATTGATGAGGTCATGAAAATATTTAGGATCACATGTTGAAAAGTTTTTATAGAATTTTTAAAGCTAAACGGCATATTAACATAGTAATAGGATCCAATTCAATGGTAAGCTTATTATTATATTGATATTCAAGATAAATAAGAATCTGGTTATATTCTAAAAACCAATCCATGATGAAACAAATCTCATAATCAATTTTAAAATAAATAATGGCATCAATCTATGATAATGGGAAATTATGTTTGGGACATGATAAGTTGAGATTACAAAACTTGATATAAATACAAATGAACCTAGTAACTTTATTATGAATGAGAAAAATGTGGATAACCATTCAAAATAATCTGTATGTTTGATGGGAATATCATCCAAGAGTTTGATAATTTCTTTATGACATAAGGTGGAAATATGAAGAAGAATCTTGGATTACTTTTAGCATACAAGATTCACATCTGGGTATGTAAATTTTTTATAGACAACTATACTAGGGTCAATGTGTGTCATTTCTTCATGTTACCAAGGAAAAGATTCATGATATTTATCAAAGAAGAGGCTAAAATAATCTTTCTCTTCTAAATTATATTTATCTTCAAGACAAAGTTCCTTAGAGACTAGATTTGTTTTAGGAGAGATAATGGTAATATAATTAATTGTAAAATTTTATTCAATGAGGATGGCATGTCCTTGTAGAAAATTGTATTGAGCTTGAGGAATATTTGAAATAGGATGTTTGTTAGGATCGATGCTATCAACTATATTCTCAAGGAGACTTTTTATGAAAATTATTAAGCTTGTGATGGAAAGGAACTTAAGGATCTCAAACATGAAGTCTTTATAAGATAACTTCATTGAAAAGAAGCATGGGTAAAGCTCCATAGTTATTGATATCTACTTCAATGTCTATAATATTTTTGGATTATTCTAATATATACTAAAAATAAAAATATGCATGAAACTTTATAAGTAGGTGAGAGCAAGTTGAAAAAAGAAATTTTCATTAAATGAGCATTCATGAGTCAATGTCTAACACTCTATGCATAATATATCACAAAGAGATGTATAGGTAAGAGAGAAAAGTAATAACTCCTACACAAAGGACCTAGAGTAAGCATGTAACTCATATGATAGAATAACCAAAGAGTAAATCCTATGATGGAATTACACCTAAATAATCTAACTTAATTGTATTAATAATCATGATTATAGGAATGAACCTAATAAAAGGAAAATAAATACGCTACACTAACACCTCTCTTAAGCATAGTTTAGGTGTGTTGAATAAATGGGTCCCAAAAACAATGCTTGATGAGGCACCCATGAAAAAATAAGAAAATCTAACTTAGAGAAAAGGAGAAAACCTGTAGGAAAAGACTCCTCCCCTAAAAGAGAGAAAAGTGAGAAATAGTGCATGCTTTAAGTATCTCAGGCATAGCCAAAAATTGGTCCACAAGTGATAGAAATAGAGAACATTTAAAGAATAGATAATAAATATTCATCTAAAATGTTGAAGTTCCATACAATAGAGATCAAAAATTTATGAATGTCGATCATGGGATCGTCTACCTCATGACTAAAGAAGCTCAATCTGCGTTGAATAAATTTTCTTCCATTTACCAAAGGAAGAACATGAATGGTGTAATAGAAATCAGCCTATTTCAAAATGGAAGATGAAGGTAACAGTACAAAGAACTTTGAGTAGGGTCCAAACAAAGTGTGGCATAGGTCTGGAAAGATAGTGTACAAGAATTTAATGTAAATCCACTAAATTGAACGTTTTAGAAGTAGTTGAAATGAAGTGTCGATTACCCTAGAACAACAAATGTGTCCACTAAGTACTTAATGGATATACAACCAAAGTTTGATTCCTATACAAGGAAAAATGATCTTCATACATAATATATGGGTAAATTTTTCCATGCAATTATGGTGCATTAGAAGTAGAGATAAGTAAAGATGTGGAATGCCCTCTAATTATTTAGTAGACTACCTGATGTCAGATGAGTCTTGAATAAATATACCTAAACCTTGTAATGTTTGAAGTGGAATAGTGGTAGGTGTATAATGAACTAAATAGTCAATATATGGAAGGTGATAAATATATGGTCGAGGTGTGGCCCCATCACTAATAAATTCATTAATTCTATAGAAAGAGTCATCAATATTAGAGATGTGCTCAAGGTCATAAGTGTCATCAAGTATAGGTGAGTCTGATGAAGAAGAATGGTATGGAACATTCATTAATGTAATGCCTATATTAAGTGGATATCTTAGCTCAATAACCCTTGAAGATAAATAAAATATTATAGATGAAGCACACAAATATTTAATATGGATATACCCAAGAACATGAGTCATTGAATCTCTCAATGGGTGTACTCACACTAGAGAAATTAGATTCCTATGAAGTAAAAGACTATGAAGTCTTTATAAGATCAAAATATTAAGTATGGATAAAAGTGAAATCTATAATAAGGCAACTAAGGTTTGGTAAAATCTCAACTTGTAGTTGTCACTTGATAGAAGGAAGAACATAATCTGCCATGGATGTGTCATCACAATAAATAGGAGTATGATAAAGGATTACAAAAATATCATAAGAGATGATAGGAATAAGAGGAGGAGTGATATAAATATAATTAAGATCTCTAAAAAGAGACTATTAAATGCTTTAAATAGTGTAAGGACACACTATATGTTTCACATGGAAATGAAGATACATGGAAACATGTGACAATAAGCTACCAATAACCTTATCATGAGAATTAACCCACTTATTATTTTGAACAAGATTAGTGGGAGTAGGAATCTATCCATATAGGAATAGAATGTGATTCTTTCTTGAGAATAAGTGTTCCATGTAATTATATCAAGAAGCATAGTTGATCTTTCTAAGAATATCCATTCGTGTATAATAAATATTACCCCATAGATATATCTCAAGTGAATTCAACATGACTAAGATAATAGACCAAATAAGTTCATAACTACACAATACAAAATTTAATGGACCTTTAGTTGCAATAACAATGCAAACCCATGAAGAGGACTTTGGGCACAACTAATAATGCATCCAAATAAGTAGTAAGTGATGGACTCAGCAAAATGTAGAAAATGAGAGTGTATAAAATTAATAAAAACATCTCACAACACATTATCATTAGTGAGCCCTGTATAATGTCTTAAATACAATGCATACTCATATAGATGTCAAACACAACCAATAAAGCATCATGAGTGAATAGTGCGTAAGTATCAAGAAAAAGGAGGGACTTTAGGTTCTATCGATAATGCATCTGTAATAGAAGTCTCACACTAAATAATAGTGAATAATTATAGAGATGAAGGAGAAGAAAGTTTGGTTTTCTTGTGAGGGGGTTTGTCCACCTACCAAACTAAACCTCACCCTCTATCTTCAATTGGAGAGATAAGTGTACTAAATGGGATGAAGACACCAAGAAAAAAATATACATAGTATCCTTTTACAATATATCTCTATACGATAGTATATTGATTTTATACAAAAAATATTAAAATCCCACTTTAAAAATCCCACCTAAAATGTCATCCCCACCATTTACAAAATCAAAATGTAATTTTTTAATACTTTATATTGATATCACCTCATGATTTTAAATAATATGAAGTGATATTTTTGTGTTTAAAATTGACTTAATACCTTAAAAAAATGCAAAAACATGATTTTTTTCTTAACTAGTTTTGAAACCACTATTTTCAAACAAACAAACTAAAAGTTGGTGGTTAGTGCATCCAGCCATGGAGGGATGACAAGAAGACAAAGAAGACAACTAGGAAGGAACTAAGGAGTCCATAAATGGAGATGTAGATTAAAGGATCAGGTGGGGACTATGGATGAAGATCCTTAAGATTGCTTGGGTGAGTTTAATGAAACATGTTTCCTCCATGCATGGTAAAAAAGACATATTTTTTTCAAATTTTTAACTATATAAAGATGTTTAGCAGGAGGAACAATAGAAATAAAAAAAAAATGGGTTTTACAAGTGAGAAAAGAGACCAAAAACATGATGCCATTTACAAGTAGACAAGCCAAGCAAATTAGTGAGAGGGTGCAAACTTGAAAATAAATGAAATTAACTTGAAATCATGGTCATTCAACACTTGAGCATAACCATGTGGATTAAAAAATAGTGGTGATCTAATAGATATGAAAATTCTCTAATATATATGGTAGAGGTATGTAAACATTTCAATCAACTTGTAATGAGTATTTGGTGTCTTTTGGCTACCAAGAATGGTTGAATTCCTCTTATAAATCTTCATACCAATACATAAGAAGAAACACATGAAAATGTTAATGCTCAATTCCCTTTGTAGTTCTAATATGAAATATCCACACTCCCATATTTTTTCCAATTTTATTTTGAGGGCCTAGAAGTCCATTGAGTGGCTTTTTAATGTGAATCCTACATAGAAAATACTAAAAAACATAGAAATCCAAATGAGAGATCCTGAAACTAGTAAAGACCCATTAGATCACTAGAAGAACCCATAAAAATAGAAATAGTTTTTTGATCTAAGATAGTTTGACAAAAAAATTAAAATATGTTAGAATACTATGATCAAACCCCAAAAACAACAAAAAATGAGCAAAAAACTAGCAATGCATGCAATGAAATATCTCACCAAGGATTTCATAATTATAAAAATGACCCTCAAGAAAGATTTGATACCACATTGGATTTTTCCAAGATATCCTGATATTCAAATGATGAACAAAACCTTAGAAGTATGTGAGAGCAATTTTTGAAAGTAAAAGTGCATTGAATGAGCATTCATGAGTCAATGTCTAATACTCCATTTAGAATAACTCATCAAGAGATGTACAAATACGAGAGAAATTTAGTAACTCCTCTAAGGAGTTCCTAGAATAGGCATGTAAATCTTATGATAACATAATAAAAAAGTAACTCCTATAATGGAAGTACACCTGAGCTAGCTAACTCAATTGTAGGAATAATCATGAGTGTAAGAATAGATCTAATAAAAGGAAAATAAATACCCTACACTAATAAATTTGATTACATTTTCTCTCAAACTCATAATATATTTTTATTACAATAGTATAATTAACATTTAAGTCCTATTTAGGAGGTGAAGTAGAAGTCAAATAATCGTAGTGGACAATATCAACATATCTAAGACAATCTATTACATAAAAAGTGGTATGAACTAGATTGGATGGTAGACTAATTTAATAATGGTAGGAACACATTTAACTATATCACACTAGACGATGAATTCTACTATAGGTTAAATTGTCAAATAAACTATATCATCACTAAAGGTTACTATAACAATGATCTTGGTTTGGGTTGAGGATGCTTGGTTTAAATATTAATGTTAATCACATTAGTTATATTATGTAGATGTTCCTTTTTTTAGAATTTGAGAAGGTTCAAATTGGGCCATGAGGAAATAATTTTTTTGCTTGATCAATATCCTCTTCTAATGTGTGAGGAGAAAAATTATGAACCTTTATTGAAGAGGGGATTTAAGAGAAGTAATAAATAGTTATAAAAGTTTATTGTCACTCATGTTATGGTCTACTTTGGAAGATAAGGACTTCCATCCTTTGAATAAATCTTGGAAATATTTTTTGGAAATTTATTAGTATTGATGAAATTTCTAGGATATTTTAGGAATATAATTATATTGTAATTATTTAACTAGAGCATTGAATAAATCCTCTTGTTGTGTAATAAAATGACTAGGAAGTTGATTATACCATTTTAGGGCATCTCATGTGAAATTTGGATAGAATTTTTATAGTAACAACTATTTTGGTTTAAATTCATTCTTTATAGAGATTACCAAAATATTTAAGTAAATATGTAGGATCCTTAGTCCCATCATATGTGATAGTTGGAAAGATGTTTCCATTGTCTATGGATACAATGAAAGGAGATAAGTGTTTGTTTTGAAGATGTCAAAGAAATTTAATTTGCATATGAAGTTGAAGGATGATATTCGCATTGACATTTATAAGAGGAGGGGGATAAAACCCTAATTTTTTGGAGTCATGATGACTTAAGGTTTTTGGTTATCCATTCACAAAATGTGGTTCGGCATTTGAGATATATTAGATTATTTCATAGTTTTCATTTTTTGGACCATTTGTGTAAGGATTCGAGTAATATAAATAGGTGGGTTATAATTAAAAATATTATGTGGGAGATTAACAAAATTAGGATTGGGGTGAATGTTACAAAAATTAGTGTTAATTTCTCCACCTATGATAAAGGAAGAATGGAGTTGTTTAAAACCACCATTATTAAGTCGAGTATAAAAAATATTATCCTCAAGATTCATAAATGGTATGTGAGAATAATATAAATTATCCTTTTGGTTCATTTTAACCATGTCACATGTGATATATATAGAATTATTTTGGTATAACTTGCACCATGAAGAGTCTTCAAGTGTCGACAAGGAAAGAAGAAAATAATAACCCACATGGAATTTAAATAGATCGAGGCTAGTAAGGAATATTTTATGAGGTGACATCAAGATGTCAACTATATTATATAAATGATAGGAACATATGAATTTATACATAAAATTTATGGTATTAAATAAGTTGATGCAATTGGTTTCTATGTCTAGAAGGAGAAACATTTTGTTGCTCACACAACATGCTCCATTTTTTTCAACAAAAATGGGGATCCTATTTTTTCTTGATCTTTACCTTTTTAAGTTTAATGGTTTACCTATTTTCACCTTTCTCAGATTAACCATCAACTAGATTATAAGTTTTAAGTGGCTAAGGTGTTTATTTTAAATGCTTTCTCATGATTAAGTGCTCAATCTAAGCTATGTATCTAGAGTCACTAAGATGAATTTTCCTAAGTTGAAATGTATTTACCCTTTTAAAATATAACAAGTGATTTTAGGAATTGTCTAACTTATATTGAATTATTTTTTAATTTTATCTTGGAAATCAAATCGATTTGCACTTTAAATTTGATACGAATTGACTGAATGATAATACTAGTGTCAATATTAACTTTTTCACTTTCATAAAATAGGTTCAATATTGCTAGGGTGTGTTCCAAATGGAATAATTTATTATTCTAAATATTCCCCTTTTCAATCCATTTTTGGTTTAAATATGATTTCAATTAACTAAAAGTAGCTTAGTTCATCTTTTTTCCTTAGTCAATTTCATTGAAATGGTTGAAATTTTCTTTAGAATGCTTTTATTTTTATTCAAAATAATTTTATGTTGCTAAGTTTTACATTATTTTTTTTAAATTAAAATTAATTAGCCATTTTTAAATTCAAATATCTTGACAATTTTCATTTGAATTTTTTAGCTATTTGTTTTTCATTTAAAGTTATTGACTATGGTTTTTATGTTGTGCCCATAAGTACCTAAATTTGGCCTGAAACCACATGGAACTTGTTAGCAGAGGTTCCTAAAGCGTTAGAATATGCTAGAGATGAGCATAGATGTGAGATAATTCATGTGCATAGGATAATTTATTATTAAAAAATGGGAATTTAGATAATAGAAACATAAAAAGCATTATCTATTCTATGTTATTAAAGAATTAAGAAAAACCAATATTTTCATAAATTAGAATAATGCATTCAGATTAGTTTAGACAAAAACTAACCAAAAAATTACAAAAGAGAATGCACACAAGGAACATAATAAGAAATCACATAGATAATCATAACCAGATAATCTCTATTGATCTCTTTAAAAAATAGAACCCTATTATTCTTACAAACAAAAGTATATATAGGCATTTCTAATCTATGACTATTCATCTTCTTCTCATACATGGCACCAAAATTGGATTATATTCATATTATAGCTTATTACAAGTCATAAAGACAAGACAAAATAGACTTATATATTGATAAAATGAGTATATAACACATGAATATAGGATAAATGTCCTATGTAAATTTAAAATCCACATTCTTCTACCAATACTTTCCCAGACTTAAAATGTTATCTCATCCTGAGACAACATTGAAGAATCTTTTAGAATGCACAGGTTACCAAGAGCTAAATAAATGGTTGGACTAGTATGATTCACAATAATCGTTCAAGGTAGCATTTCTAGTTTTCACCTCTTTTGCACTACTTTTCTTCCATTTTAGGTTTTCCACTAAGTATCATAATAACCTACTACCCTTTATGGGTTTTCAATAGGCTGGTGTAACTAGGTGTCTACCCTTTATGAGGTTTTAATCAACCTAGCTCTGATTGTTTTACTAAGTCATCCACAAAACAAAATGTTTATACATAATTTTAAAATTTTATACTATGCATAGTACTTAACTTGATGATGATGGAATGTACATAGACAAAGTTTGATTAGATGAGTCCTTAGACTAGGACTAAGTAGCCTTACACCATGTGATGATCTTTTAGAGCTCTACAGGTGGCCTATATATAGGTGTATTAACAATATGTGAAACTAAGTTGGTAAAGGGAGTTAAATATATTTTGTATGTATTATAGTCCATCATCAATTATTATATCAACCTTAATAGGGTGCATAATAAAGCATGGTATCTGATGATCTACTTGAGTTTTGCATCATCAGTTATGCTTAAGGTGGCCTTGGTGTTTACAACCCTTGTCTAAATATCTCCACTTAGCTTCTTTATCTTATCTACATGTCTTTCATCTAGAGGTTGGTGAAGGGAATAGATAATAGCGGGCTCTACGAATTCATAAGGTTGTTGCACACATTATCCCTAACATTCAATGATTCCTAGAGTTTTTCATCCTTCTCCTCCACATTTTTATTATGGCTTTCCATGGTTTATTTAGTGATGGTAGCCTTTAAAAAGTCTAAGATGGAATATCCTAAGGTGATATTCAATTGTTGATTCTAATTTAGTAAGTTTCATGTGACCTATTGAGATTTAAGTATGATGGTATTGAACATTAGTTTTATTCTTCTATTAAAGTGATGATATTAGCAGCCTCAATATTAACATCCTAACCTAATGTTATAATTACATAGAGTTTCTACATTGCTAACTAGTCTTTTCTTAACTCAAATACATTTGTTTTGAGTCAACACTAGTTGGACATTACTTGGTCCCAAATTTATTGAGTGACCAACTCAAAATAAGTATCCTAGATAAGCTTTGTAGCTTCATACATTCAATCTTTCAACTCAATGTTCTTAGCCTTGGAATGATCAACCTTTGATCTAGAGAGATGGCCTTTTGGGAAATGGACTCCTTAAATTCCATATTGCCCTTTAACTACTTATTTAATGTTAATATAGAAACATCTAATGATTCTTCTTATTAAATTGGGAATGATACCAATGTTCTTAAAGTAGCTAAATGATCAGTTTATGGTATGGTCTCAAGTGGAAGTGAGAAGGTGGTGCACTGAGCATCCATAGTTATAACACCCCATATCTAGACTCCTCTCAAAGGCAAAGTTGGTTGCTACTTACTTGATACAGCTATGGATGTATCTTCTTCTTATTCCAACTACTTCAATCCACTTGGTTGTTGTTCAGGACTTGTTATTGTTGCTCCAATCTACTTGGTTATTGTTTAGTTTCTATGTAGCATCTTCATTCTATTTTCTCTTGGCTTCCTTCATAATTTTCCTATTGATCTCTTCCTTTGTATCTTTATTTTTTTATTTCTCCTCCTATAGCTATTTCACATGCTCTTATTCCCTTTTTTATTCGTCAAGTGTAACATCCTTGTCTGTTCAGCCTTAGCCTATGCCTGTGACACTAGGTTAGCCTAGACCTTGGCTACACTTGCTTGTTGTTCATGTGCTTGAGGCTACTATTTTTTTAGGTCTTCATATTCTTCTTCTCTCTTCTTATTCATACATCATTGGATTTTTTTTGTGTGAGAGTGGCATCTTCTATGGCTTTCTTTACCTATGCCTCTACATCTTGGCATTACTTGTTCACTTCTACCTTTTCCTTGACAATAAGTGCAGCCTCTTTAGTACTCTAATATTCATCCATATTCTTCTAGTGTAGCTCTTATGCCTTATTTATTGCATTTATATCTTTATGTACCTTGTTTTCCTCCTTGATATCCTATTATCTATCAACATATTCATCTTAGACCTTTTTCATGGCCTCAATTTCTTCAACTTGATGATTTTCTTGCTGAGTTTACTATTATTGGGTCTTCTCATTCTAGCACTTCTTTTCTTTTTATCAAACATTCCATTCTATTACATGAACTAATTCCTCCCATGAAGCATGTTTTTCTTCAGATATAGTCTAATTTGGAATTACCTCTTCATCCTTTGGGTCTTATTCTACGATTGGAAAATCACTAGGATGGACCATAGAGATGGAGATTCATACTTTCTTGCACCACACAGTAACTAGCCTGCATTTGGGTGGTGATGAAGTTTAAGAAGGAGAAGGATGTACTTTTTACATAATGGATTCCCTTTTAAATGTGCATTCTTCTTGGGTAGGAAAAACCTTATCCTCTTTTTAGGTTCAAGGTCTATGTACTAGAGGCTCCTATATAATTTCAAGAAGTGGCACAAATATGTTGATGATTGTCTAAGTGGTAAAAGGGTATTGCTCAAATATTTAGTTTGTTCTCTGCATTTCTTCATCCTCTTCATACACAATGTCTATAATAATATATGTGGGTCATGATGGTAATTTCACCCAAATACTTGGAGGGAACTTATTATGAACTTAAATCATACACACTACCTTTCATAAGTAGAACTCCTTCTCCTCCTCTTCATATAAGTCACCTATCATATATGTGATCATCACCTAGTAGACTTCCTACTCATCCATTCCCATCTAAGGTAGGTTTTAGGAAATTTTGATCTAAGGTACCTTAGTTTCATCTAAATAGGTTATTTTTATCCTTATCTTATGCTTTAGAGGAGGTGATAGTGGTTTTTGTTCATCAGAGAGCTTACACTTACATTTTTATTACTATGAGGTTGTGGCTTCTAGTTATGGTGGTGCTAAAGGGACTACTGTACTAGGTGGTATGGCTTGGAGAGGTGTGGCACACCTATATGCATATTTTTTTTCTTGGTAACCCTAGTTTTTACCATGACTATGGGAAAAAAATATGGTAGGGGTCCAATTTGTGACCTAGGCAACTCATGAATGTGAATGAAGATGCCTTTCATAAGTAATATGACAACAACAAGTTATTGTAGGTACTCTATGATGTTAAAAAATGCCCATGGATGTGTATTAAAAAAATATAAACACTTCTCCCATCATGTATTCAATTTACCATCATGATCTAGGGTGCCACGCTTAGGTGTCCAAATCAAATTACAAATTTTTTGCATTGTCTAGTAAATGGTGTTGAGGTGTACCTCTCCATTAGTGGACTTCCATTGGGTGAAACATAGTATAAATATTAGGAATTGTTAATATAAGGTTTGCTTGGAAGTTGTGTGATAGTTATCGATATTTTTAAGTAGCTCCTATACAAAATATTTTGTCTAATAGAACTACTAATTATGGTGGATCATACAATGTGCAATGTCAACCACTCCTTTAAGGATTTACTTCATAGACTTGATACTCTTCTAAAATATTTATGTGATACACTTGACCAAGATACACACTACTTCATCTTATATTTATCTAATTTGGATTCTTCTAGACCCCTGGACATATAAGTCTTTGATCTCCTAAATGATAGGATACATTCTAGTCTTGTAGGGAGAAAGAGAGTCACCTCACATAAACATGCCCAAAGTTCAAGCCATTACTTTGATGTTGATGACTATAGTGGTGTCAGGGCCAATATAAATGTTTTCATCATTTTAGATGCCAAGAAGGATTTACAAAATCTCCCCCAAAATGTCAAAGGTAGGAATCTAAAGTAAGCACTTGATGTCTATGTTCTAAATTTGATGTGGGACTGCAAGAGCAAGTGGTTTTGCAACATCTATTAGATCTAGTTGGAAGATTTTATGTTTTACCACTGGAGTATAATCAAATGGATCTAGGCTAGTATATTTGGTATATAAAAGTATAATATTTATGCCCATTGATTCCTTTTGAGTATCAATCAAGTTTTATATGAGATACAAATGATCCATGGTATCTAAATATTAAATTTGAGAAATATTTTGCAGTATGAATTGGCTTAGCTATGGAACTTTATCTCATAAAATAGGTGCAATAATGAAATTGAAAATTGGTTCACAACCTTGTGCCTTTATAGATTTCATGCCTATTAGTTTATGCATAAATGTTTCACTAAGCTATCTCTTTAATATCAATGTGAATTTTGATGTGGAAAATATTATTTGATTTGGAGATTAAGGTAGTTAATTATTGGCACATACTTTGATATACATCATTATATTTTTGGTTGTCCATAATAGAGTATGAACTAATGGTATTTATTAACTATAAATTTGGTTAAAATTATATGAATTAAACTTTGAACTTGGCCTTAATTGCCTAAGATGACTATTATATGATTAAGATCTTGGCAAATGTGACCTAACCATAAATTTTTTTGACTTAATTTATTTCTTTTTCTTCTATTGACATCAACAATGACACACTTTAATTTTTGTATGCACATGTGTTGCATGCTATAATTGTTATCCTAGTTCTAAAATTTAGTGAAGAGACCATCTACAAAAATATGCACACAAAAAAATAAACACACAATAAATCATAAAAAAAGAAATCTTAATCTACTTGATGATACTCAACACCCACTCATTTGGTAGAATGAGATCAACTAAGACTATTGGTATTAGGGCATAATCCTATATCCATTCACCTGCCCTGTTAAACTGGTTTCCTATAGATCTTTCAAAATAATTGTTCCTTTCTATAATATGTTGTGTATAACATAAGCACCTTTCCACCTAATCTGTAATTTTCCTAGAAATGATCTAAAGTGACTATATATAACAAAACTAATTGATCTTTTTAAAATGCCTTATGGTGTAGGTTCTTATCATGCCATGATTTCTAACTTTGTTTATGAAATTCCTATGTCCAAGATGCTCTCATTGATACTCATCCATCCTATTAAATTTGAGAAACCTATTTATGAGAGACACATGATCCCCTAGTCTTATAAACATTGTAATGCATAGACTAGGTACCAAATATTCCATAGGCATGACTACTTCAAGTCTATAGGCCAATTAAAATTGAGAAGAACCTATAGTCCTCTTATAGTGAATTCGACAGGATCAAAGAATTATAGGAATGTGATCTTCCCAGTCATCCCTCTTGACATCACAAATCCTTTTTAGCATCTTTCCCAACACTTTAAGATAATCCTTAGCTTATCCATTATCTTCTAGATGGTACGTAGTACTTTTATGATGGGAAATCATGAATTCTTCAATAAGAGATTTTATAGTATTATTCAAGTGTGTCCCTTGATCACTGATGAGATTTTTGGGGCATCCAAACCATGTTATAATGTTCTCATAAATAAACTTTACTATGTCATTCACCCCATAGCTTGATGTCATATCAACTTCAACACATTTGGTAAAGTAATTGGTTACAGTGGTAATATACAGAGCTTTGTTGCATTTAGTCAGTGGATTGATAGGTCATACAAAATTAATGCCTCACTATTCAAAGGGTTGTTCATCTAGTAAAGGATATAAGGGCATTTCATCCTTTTTATGTGGCTTACCCATTCATTGACATATGTCACAATGTTGTGCTACTCTATGGGCATCCTAAAAACTATTTGGCCAGCATAATCCACTCTGTAATAATTTTCATGTAGTAGATTCTTTGGAAAATGATCTCCTTCTATTCATTATTGTTATTCCTATAAGAGGTATGGACATTCATGTTATAAAAATAACTTCTACAGTACTTCATCCTTCCCCAAATGATAAAAGATCCCATTTATAATAGTATATGGAAAAGCTCTAGTGAAAAACTACTTGTCTCTTTCTTGGTAGTATGAAGGGAATATTCCTTATTCTAAGAAATTAGTAATTGATTCAAACAATTTAGGGATTGTAGAAACTCTAAATATATGGGCATCAAGAGAGCCTTCTTGTAGTTTTTCTAGCTCTTCCCCATTGATCATGTGATTGATATGATCTAGCCCAACATTTTCTCTTCCTAACTTGACACTGATATAGAATTGAAATTATTGAAAGAACATCAACCATATTGAAATGCATCATCTAATAATAGGCTTATTGAATAGGTACTCTAGAGGTTGATGATCCTTAAAAGCTTCATATTGTGTCACGAGAATATATTTTTAGAATTTCTATAGTACAAACACTATATCCAATGCTTCCCATTTAGTTGTCATGTAATTATTTTCTATGTTAGACAAATTTTGGCTTGCAAAATGTATGGGGTGGTCTAGTCCACCATTCATGGATGTGAAATCATAACAATAATTATGATATTAGAAACATCCATGTGCACATGAAAACACTTACTCCAATATGAAAATATGAGAATAGGTGTACTGACCAATCTCTACTTTAGTTTTATGAAATTTTATTGACATTCAAAAGTCCAAACAAAATTCATACCTTTGTACAACAAATAATCCAATGGGGAAAAATTGATTCATATCATTTGATAAAATTTTGATAATAACCTATATGTCCAAGGAATTATTGTACCTATATGGATCTAACTTATGGAGGCATACTAAGAATGATTACAATTTTGGCCTAGTCTACCAAAATCCCTTCATTGCTCACCATATGACCTAATAGGATACCAAAGGATTAAAAAATAAATACTTTTAAAAACTCAATGTAATTCAAAATCCTTGATAGTGTTCTAGCATGAGGTGAAACTTGGACAAGTGATCTTTAAATAAGGATAAGACTGCTCAATAATCTAGATATACTTATAGGAAGTCATGAATGGAATCCTTAAACACAGTCACCATTGCTCTAGAAAAACTATGGGTGTATTTTTTAGGCCAAAAGGCATTACCTTGTATGAAAATGACCCCCATTATATGACAAAAGTCATTTTATCTCTATCTTCTTTTGTGATCGGTATTTGATGATAGCCATTGAATCCATCTATGAAGGAGTAAACTTCATGACCTATGATAAATTTTAAAACTTCATCTATGAAGGGAAACAAAAATGAATCATTCACACATGCATCATTTAAAATTTGATAGTTACCACATACTCTGATCTACCCTTTTTATTTAGGTTTCACTACTATGGTACTATCCCAATATGTCTTTTATATGAGATACATTATACCTACTTCCTACATTCTATTTAGTTTAGCCTTCACTTTCAACATCATTTTTGGATTCAACCTATACATCCTTTTATTTATGGGTCATGCACACTCCTTGACCTTGATATTCCTTTCATCTAGGGAAGGATCTATTCCTATAACTTCTAAAATTTTTGTGGGAAACACATCTTGATAATCCTATAGGAGTTTCATAGCTTTTGAAACTTTGAATTCAGTCTAATAGTCATTTATATGTTCTAGTTTAGGAATCTCTTCACTTTCAATGTTTTCCACATGATTTTTAATAGGTTATTAATAAATCTTGATATTTTATTCAACAAAATATTCTTACACCATTTTATTCCCTTATTATGGAATTTTTATGGTGTGCATCTTTTCTTCTTCAATGGGTTCTATGACTGGATCCTTTAATGGTTCTATTATCCATTGAGGTTAAAATAAATAATTTAGATAAATATCACCATCAGTATCTAAATCTTCAATTTTCTCCTCTTCATCCTATATTGGGTGGCATTATTTCATAAGAGAGTGTTCTTACATCTTAGAAGCTTTATATATTTATAATGTTGTATTTAGGTCATATACTACAATCTTATGTGTAGTAAAATCCATCATGGTGCGTAAATCCTCTACACACCCATGGTATAATAAATGTTTGACTTTGATTAGTGCATTATGAACCACAATATTTTCATCTTCAAATACAATTTTTTTTATGAAATTTCTCTACACTTACACCTGATGTTCTATTTCCCTCTTGCATTCTTGATGCATATACCATGTTTATGGTAAATGGCCAAGTTTGTAATGAAAAATATGAACCTAGTACTTAGGTGCCACACATTCTTCAATCCAAACCTCAACGCATTTTTAGATATGGATTTTAAGACATTCAACTTCCTAAATTTAGGGAAATTACTTTTGATTACTTATGGTAGTTAAAAATTCTAATCATAAGTTCACACATATTATCCTAATCAAGTTGATCATCTCTATGAACTATCCACCGTGTCACTATAATTTCCTTCAAAGCATAATTCAAGGCACCAATCCATTGACTGATTATAGGAACATGAACTTTTAGGCACATAATGAATTGATTGATATCCTCTATTTCATAGTACTAAGGAATTTATATTTTTGTGGTAAAGACCATACTGATAGGTTAGAGTTCATGTGGTTGAGTATATGTGTATCTGAGTCTCCACTTATAAATGATTCTATTTTCTAAGGCAAGGTGCCTTCTCTAGTCGACACTATATAATCCTGCATGTGATCATCTGCTTGCTAGAGAAAGTAAAAGTTTGAGTGAGTAGGTGATTTAGAAGACATGGACTCACAATATTATATGATAAACTAAGGTGCCAATAGCTAAGTAACTACAATTTATGGCTCTCATTGTTTAGAGGTCTTCAACTATTGAGTGAGTAAATACTCCACCTAAGGTTTATTATGTTCATACAAGAAATTACACTTGGATATGTATGAGCTTTTGGGTTCTCCCTAAAGTTTACCTTCATCCAACTAGCTTCTTGTGTGACATAAGGAGAGTCTAGTTTAACTAGAATTATGTAGGGTTTGTACACCTTATATAAAAGAATGACTATAATCTTATGTCCCTAATAAGAATTTAACTAATTTTGCATAGTATTGATAATCATTTGACCATCATATGCCAATTTATTTCCAATTAGTGAAGTTTAATGAGTTATTTATGTCTTCATATAGATGACTTCAAAGACACCTCATAGGCCTAGTTATGCTACTTTAATCTCAACATCTTCTAATCAACCAATGGATTCAGCTCTTCCATAGTATTTTGATATTAGATTCATTAGATTGTAACTAAAAACTAGTTATCCAATCACCTTTTATGTAAATCTAGGGATCATATTAACCATGATGCTAAAATCAAAGACAATATTTGGAATTTCATATCCTTCAACTTTAATATTGATTCATGCATCTACATCCTATAGCTTTTTTAGTTTTACATAGAAGACAAGTTTTTCTATCTTTTATTTCCCTTGCTATGTACACTATAGTAAATTATGTATAAATTTTGTGATGTTCTAACAAATGTCTTAATTATGCATTGTACTTAGTAGCATCATTAAATCTATCAACATAGTAACAATTCCATCATGGTAAATAATGCACACAATCTAACCATACATTTAATAATCTATTATTGTTATATCTTCTTTAGTATTATCTTGGTGTTGAATATTTTTTAACATCTATGAAACTTCATACATGAGCTCCTTTTCTACAACTAGGTATGGGTATTTATCATTTTTCACTTTCTAGATTCCTTGGTCCTAAGGCATTTTGATAGAGGTAATCCTCTCTCTACATGCTGATGTCTTGTAACAATGTTAATAAATTCATCCTTCTTACATTATGAATTCACCCTATTAACATTCTTGATGGCCTTTTCCTTTCTTTGATTTTCTAAAATAGGGTAGTATTCTATCTTGCTCATATACCCTGCAATATGCATAGTAAGATTGTCTTTGGGGATTCAAAGGATAATTGTGCTTCACATGGTTATATTTTTCACATAAGTAACATCTAAAATGAGGTAATTAATAATTATTTTGTCTCTCACCTTGATAACTCCCTTTGTATCCACCCCTAGATATTCCTCTATTCAACTAATAACCTCCTTTATAACATTTATGTTTTTACACTATATTCCAGTGCTACTGGGTATTATCTCCATTCCTAAATTGTTATTACACAATTAGTGGAGTCCTAATAGTTTTTTTTTTTGTCATTATTAGATTCTAAGTGGATGAGTGATGGTATTTCACTAATGGTGGTGTCCAACCTGATGAATGAGGGGTCTATCTATCTAAACCTTGAGACTAGTACTTAGGTAAACTAGGAATCCATTATAGAACATATTAGTTCACACAAATCTTATCGACCTCTAGGCCTGGAATCATTTTCTTTGTTGAGGACACTTGATACATAGTGATGATCAATAAATTTTTCATGTTATCTTCTTTGAGCTCCTACAAAGCCCTATAATTTTTCATCGTGATTGTGTGATTTAAAAAAAATTACAATACAAAATCTATGGTATTTTTGCATACTATTGGAGGATATGGAACTATGTCTTTGCATGCCCTAATACTCTATATATTTCATATAACTCTATCTAGATCTTAGGACAATCATTCCTATAATTTCCTTCTTTCCCACACTCTATACACTATAGATTTAGCTTAGGTTTATCTACTTCATGATATTGTTCCATTCTCTTCATAAAATATTGAAATTTATTTTAAATATAATAACCCATTATGGGAGCTTCCTCATAATCTTTAGTTTATTCCACCCAAAGAGTAGTAGCTCTAACATCTACCTTACTAGCATATTGAGTATGTGTGATAACAAACCTAATCCTGGAGCACAGTCCTTTGACAAACCACATAGCTTTATCTTTATCTTCCAAGGAAAACTCCATCTTATTCATAATATGTGAGAACCTAAAATCATAATTATAGACTGATTCTCCTAACTTTTGCCTAATCTCCTTTGGGTCTTGAATAGTACAACTTAGACATTTCTTGATTTTAAATTCTATAATGAGCCACTCCTTAACCTGCTATAGATTTGATCAAGAAATATCTCTATGGTACATAAATTCAAGTTATCTTTCATTCAATTCCCCTATTAATTCTCACTTCTTTATATCCTCGTTGATAATACCATTACCTTTTAATCTCATTTCACATGTTAACAAGTACTGCTCAGGGTCTGTAGACCCATCATGTGTTTTTAGGTTGATAATTCTCCTAAAACACCCATATTATAAATTGGTGTCAAGGGGATATATTATTCACATATTATAATGGGAGGCTGAATTTTGTGTGATCCTACCTATGCACTAAGAATATTTACCTATAAACTAGGCAAGTTTGTATGCATACTCTACTCTTTTGTATTTTCTACTTTTATCTGCTTGATTTCAATGAACCATATGGCCTTCCAAGCCTTATGAATTTAGGATGTTTCAATTTTTATAACCTATCAATGTAATTTTTCTAAAAATGGACCTTCCTAACTATTATTTGCATATCCTTCTATGTGAAACATTTTACTAGAATATAATAAATTAGGCTGTGGGGACGTGTACTCTTCCATTAAAATGACTATTTTCATAAACTTCTACTTCCAAGCTTGAACCCATTATTACTCTATGAATTTGTATTATTTCTTTGCTTCATAATTCATTTCCTTTTTCTATTAATACCTATTCTTTTAGCTTCACATTACATCTATCATCTAACTAATCTACCTCTACACTATTTTCATCTTCATCTTCAAACATCTCTTATTCTTCTCGATCTTTATCACTTCTTTCTTTATGTCAACATTCATCTTATACTATCATATAGTCTTTATTCATCCTTAGTTATTCATCATTTTCTTATTGTTCATCATGTCTTCCTATTTTTTCTTCATCTTTTTTAATAATACTCTTAAATCTACTCATAACTACCAGGTTTTTTTTGTTTACTCCATCTATTCTATTATCTTAACTCAGGTTCTGAATCTAGATTCTTCTTTTCAATCTTCTTTCCTTGTGTATCCATTCTAGATTCAAGTTCAATCCTTAATTGCTCATCTAATTAGCATTCATTATCATGTATGAAATACCCCCATACACCCAAAGTGACTACTCCATATTGGTATGAGTATGAACCATGGACTTGTCTTCAATGAATATCTTTAGTAGGATAGGTATTCGCTACAAAAATTTCCCTCAAATTCCTCTAACAAATAATTCCTTCATAGATTTGAAATATTTATATCCTTACACTAAAAACTCAATTATATATCTGTCTACTATAGTATCAACCTAATGATCTGTTTCTCTTGTCCTATCAGTTTCTAATCTTTGCAATTATTATATATTTTCTTTAGTCTAGGTTATAGTTTATTCCATCCTTGGTTTAAATAAATAATATTCCAATCATGATAACTAGTTAGCTATCAATTTAGTCAAATCAAATGAGAAATTTTCATAAATTTCTCCATAAATATGCTATTGAATGATCTCTTATATGGCAACATTAGTAATTTATCATTCTTCTTATATGAAATTACATATCCTTTAATCTAACCATATCTCAATATCTCTTTGCCCTAGTAACCATATTAGCATATTTTTTTGCAAAAAGAGGCCCCATGCTTACTACACCATTGTTATTAGAGGTTATTTAAGAATCATAAAATGGTAAGGATGAGGATAGTTGTGAGATACTTCATGTGCATAAGATAGTTTATCATAAAAAGATATGAATTTAGATGATATAAACATACAAAACATTAATTATATTGTGTTATTAAGGATTAAATAATAACCATTATTTTGATAAACTGAAATAATGCATTCGAAATAGTTTAGATAGAAAGTAACCAAAACATTACATATGAGGATGCACACAAGGAACATAATAAGAAATCACACAGGTAACCATAACCAGATAATCTCTTCTAAAAGTGAAACCTTCTTATTCTTACAAACAAAAGTACATATATACATTTATAATCTATGATTGTTCATATTATTCTCATATTTGGCACCAAAAGTGGAGTCTCTTCATATTCTATCATATTACAAGTCATGAAGATAGGACAAAATAGACTTATACAATGAAAAAATGACTGCATAATACATGAATATTGGACAAATATATTATGTAGTTTTATAATTCATGTTATTCTACCAACAAAAAATTTTCACAACTCCCAATGGTTCTAACCCATTTAAAATACTTTCAACACTTGATCAATTTTTGAGTTCTTCCTGGAGCCGCAAGGCACTTTTCCATCGACTAATCAACAAAATTTTGAGCAATCAAATCACCAGGATGGTACCAAGTTACATCATCATAATGACATGTTATCTCATTTAGGTCCATATAAAAAAATATATGGCCAAGCATTTTATAAAGATCATGCCATGTTGCATGATCCTAATGACATGTTATCCTAGAAGAATTTATAGTCAACAAAGGTCCAGACAAGTGAGTTAGTGGGATGCTACCATGGGGATCATATCAATAATAGTAGAGTCTCTAGGTAAGCATGTTATGAAGATGAAAACATTCGGTGAAATCCCATTGCTCCATAGTTTTAGGGTGATTCGTACAGTTGGTAGAGTGATAAAATGTCAGGTGAGTGAGATGATGCCATGTGGTGAAATCTTGTAGAGTACTTAGTGATTTACATGGGAAATATTTATAAGCATCTAGAGTACTTAGAGATTTACATGAGAAATATGAAATCAATCATGGTTTAGGAAGTACTAAAGCTCATAAAATACTATGAGTAGGTTATTATTGGTGACATATTTTAAAGGATGCACATTTACATATTCAAGTCTATCACACTTACCAAGTCACTACACACTATGATTTCACCCCAGTTATGCCACTATTGTCAGCCATTTATGCTCAACCATTTAATAAATGGGGTTTGGACTTCTTAGGATCCATCAAATCCATTTATTCCATAGGACATAATATCTTCCTTACAGTGAAAAATTAATATACTCATTGCTCTAAAACCTAACCATTCATGAATTGCACCATTGATGTAGTCATTCAATTCTTGGAGGAACATATTACCAAAAAGTTTGGTATGCCCACCATGCTTGTATGTAATAATGGCCATGGTTTCTCCTCCCTAAAATTCCTTGAATGGTTTTGTGATCATCACATAACCCTTAAATTTTTTTAAATTATTATTCATAAGGTAACAGGTTCACTGAATCAAAAAAATAATAATTTGTTGAATATAATTAAGATCTTAGAGATAAACCCAAGGGATTGGAATAATGTTCTTAAATTTATTTAATGTTATAATAGAACTAGGATCAAATATTCTTTACGGACCTCTCCCTACCATCTGGTATATGACCAAGATCCTATCTTCCCAACAAATTTGAAAATCCCTACCTTGCTCTTTAAAAAAGGTTACCTAGAAAATGGATGAACAAATAGAAGACTTCCTCTTAAGCCTAATACAATTAGAATAAAAAAGAGATTAAACTTTGGTACATTTAATTAAACATCAAGATTTTATCAAAAGATGGTTTGGAAAATGAACCAAAGATAAGGCCTTCAGGATATTTGATATAGTCGTTATGTGGGATAAGGCTCATAAAGATGAGGGAAAACATGTAAAATTTGAAGCTTTACAGCTCAGTCCCTACCAAATATCTAAAATCATGGGTAAGAATGCTTTCCAATAAAAGTGTCTTACTAGTGAGGATGTTCTATTACCTATCAATGGATAATTACTCAAACATTATTTTTAGGCTTGAGTGCCTTGGGAGACCTTGTAAATAATCTCTTTTATTTTCTATTTTACTTCTTGTTCTTTATTTTAGTTTGGGTTTGCTTTCATTATTTTCTATTTTGTGTTTTCCTTGCTTGGTTTAGCCTCTATGCATTCCTTTTAAAGTTGAACCTATTTTTTGACATGAATTTCCTGTAATTAATTATAAAATGAGAATGGTGAATTATTTATGAATCACATCAATGGTATTTCTATGTTTAAAATGGTTAAATTCTTGTTCAAATTACTTCCTTGAACTACTACATTTTCCTAATATGTTTAAAATGTTCAAATCATATGATTTATAATAGATAGTATAGATTTAGAAAGGCCACATTTCTTGTTATAAATATTACCAAATTCACATAAACAAATATATGAAGATGAAGATAGATCCAAAAAAATGTCTTTCCTTTAATTGGTTGCACACTTTTTAATTCTCATTTTACCCATGGTTTGGTCCCTAACACTTAATGGATGAAAAATAAAATAAAATCTTCTTTCAAAAGGAACTAAGATAAAATATAAAGTCTATAGTTTCTCCTCAAAAGAGTGATCTTGGAAACCTCCATCACATGTATTCTAGCCTAATTAATAGTGGAGAAAGGCCTTAGTAAGGGATCAAAAATATCTCTATTAGGGCTATAAATTCTTGACTTGAAGTAGAGTAATGCCCATGCTATTTTTTTCCTTAGTAAAATTACAAAATACTTTTTCACCTTTAAAAATACCCATTAGTTACATAAAATTGATTTGTTGTGTGTGATTTAAAAATAACTAAATCAATCACTTAAACTCACACACTAGTGGTCTTTAGGTAGGAGTATAATTTTATTATGTCATATGTAGAATTAGAATTTTGTGCCTTCATGTTTTGACTTTATTTTGAAAGCTTTATTGTAGCTAATGTTTGCATTTGAATAAGGACTGGAGATTATGAATTCTTGAGATACTTAGGAATATCTCCTAGTAGGAGTTTTCATCTTTTGTTGCTAACACAACACACCCTATTTTTTACCAAAAATGGGGATCTTATTTCTACTTGATCCTTCCTTTTGATTGTTTAATGGTCTACCTATTTTCACCTTTCTATAATTATCCATCTATAGGATGATGAGTTTTAAGTGACTAAGGGTGTTTATTTTCAATGATTTCTCATGATTAGGTGTTCAGTCCAAGATATGTATCTCGAGTCATTAAGATTAATTTTATCAAGTCAAAAGGTCTTGCCATTTTTAAAATATAATAAGTGATTTAAGGAATTATTTAGCTTCTATTGATCCTTTTTGCATTTTTATCTTGGCAATCCAACCCATTTTCACATTTATTTTGGTAGGAACTTGCTATGTGATTATATTAGTGTCAATTTTAACTTAGTCACTTTCATTAAATGAATTTAACGTCACTAGGGTTTATTCTAAATGGGATACTTTATTATTTTAATTTTCCCATTTTTGATCCATTAATGCATTAAATCTAATTTAAATTGTACATAAATTATTTGTTTCATATTTTGCCTTAGTCGATTTCATTGAAATGGTCAACATTTGCTTTAGAATGTTTTTTTAATTCAAAAAGGTTTTATGTCACAAAGTTTAATGTTACTTTTATTAAAATTCAAATGAGTTATCCATTATTAATTTCAAATATCTTGACCATTTTCATTTGAAAGTTATAGTAATTTTATTCTCATTTTAAGTTATTGACTATGGTTTTTTGTGTTGTTCCTACATTTACCTAAATTTGGCCCAGTGCCACATGGCACTTTTTCATGAATCATGAAAGTTCCAACCCATTCATAAAACCTTGGACTCTTAGTCAATTTTTTATTTATACCTAGATCCATGTGGCACTTTACCATTGATTAGTTATCAAAACCTTGGGCAAGCATATTGTTGGGATGAAAATATATGGCATCATCCCAGAGACCCTCTATCCTAGTTGGGTCTATATAACATAAAATGTCAGGAAAAGTAGATAATAAGATCACACCATGTGTCATGATCTTAACAACCCACTAGCCCATAATAATATTTAAAGTTAGTAAAGCTTTGGTGTTAATATAAGAGCATAGACTCCAAGAAATTGGGTCAATAAGATGGCACCATCTAGAAAAATCTTGTTATTTTATAATCTCAATGAGATCTATATATATTGGCATAGTAATAGAGTGCTAGGTGAGCAAGATGATGCCACATGTTTAAACATCATTTCACCATAGCTAGGCATAGTTAACCTACACAAAATACTCAACCAACTAGTGGAAGGACAAGGGACAACCACATAGCATTGACCTAATGAGAAAAGGACAAGATGTAAAGGTAACCAATAAAACATGAGCTTAAATTTAATGGCCTATATATCCATCAAATATATCAAATCCTATGAATATAGTATGTCTAATTCAACCTATAACACCAATTTGTAGGGGGATATTAATGGTAAACTTGATCATAAAAAAAAAATCATATGTAATTTAAGTTCCATCATTGAATATATGTATGGAATACAAATTTGTAAATACATAAAAAGGGATACTAACAATATATTTTCCATGAAAACATGTAATATTCTATTATAAATATAGATATGCAAAATATAAATTGCAATCCCAATACCTTTCCAGTTACTTTTAACCACACTTATCTGACAACATTTACTTAACTAATTCATAGTAACATGGTCTAGCTAAAATTTTCACCTCCATTCTTTATTTCACATTGAATTCTTAGCTATTTTGGAAAGTGGGCTTGATCTTCCTCTTTTGTTTGGAATTTTGAATTTTGACCTCCTTTGTTCCTATTTATAGGACTTAGAAAGCCTTGCTCAAGGATAACATTTTTTAGGATTAGAGTGTGTTATATTTGGCTAGGTGTTTATGAATTATAATAGATACATAAAAAAATTAGACATTTTTATGCATTATTATTACTTTATAGTATAATTTATCCCTATCCCCTTGTTTTAGTCTTGTTGTTTCAATAACATTTCTTATACTTAGATGATTATATGAATTCTAAGTAATGTTAGTCAAAGGCTAAACCTTGATGAGTTGAAGGCTATTAAGACTCAGAAGTCATTTATTGCACATGTTTTATAGTGGTTTTGTCTTTATTTATCACAATTAGTGACCCTAGACTCTCACATCATCTTTAGTTAGAGTTGTGTTAGTTTTATATCAACTGAAGATTGGTTTTATGAGATTGACTCAATTAGATAACTCTAGATTAATCTGTGATAGAAGTAATCTCTTTATATCTTTATGCCTACTCTTTTTAACTTTCTTTATAATCAAGCTAGTTTAGGAATAAAAGGAATCTAAAGTTAAATGTTTATCTTTATTTTTGTTTTAAATTTTATTTATCACTAGAATATCATTAATTCATCTATAAATTTATTAAATTTGAAAATCAATCAATTATTTTCTCTTATAAATATTAATGATTTTGATATCTATGAGTGGTTGAATCATGAAATCATGTGTCTATGAGTGAGTAGTCTCTAAACGAGTTTACAGTCCCTTAATGAATGTGTTAACTAGAGCTACCTACATCTTAATTTGTTAGAACATGCCCATTACATGGAATATTACACATCAAAAAACTTAGTGAAGAATAACATACCAAGACCTAGTATATTTAGACCTTAGGGAGGTATTTCCCTCATAGGATCTCAAAATATTTTTGGAGAGGTAAGGATTATACATCCCTTTGCATAATTATTGTCTTGTGTCAAGTGATGCATTAAAAATAATGTATCAAGTTGGGTTATATAATTTAGGGAGGAAAAGAAGTGTTATTGGTACAACTGATCATATAAGATTTTATCAGGTTGGTCGATAAAAAAACTATAAACTTGAAAAAATAAGACTATATTAAGGTCATTGATGTAGTTTATAAGATAATAATAGGATAAAATAGATTGTATTAAGTTGGATGATGTAGTCAAGGTTAAAATATAGGGGACTATATCATGCTAATATATGTAGTCTAAAAACAAATATACATGTATGAAAATAATTGATATAGTTATACATCACAACACAATATTATATTGAGTTGGATGATATAGTCTAAAATATAACAAACAATTTATATAAAAAACTAAATATAACTAATTCTCCAAAAATAAGATCATGTAAAAGTTAAAAGGATTTTATTGATAGTGTGAGCTCTCAAATATACTTACTCATTTATTGATTAGTGTCAACCCAATATTTTAGATCACTAAATACATAGAATAACCATTCTTGTACCACACTAATATTGATTTATAAAGTACAATGAGAGTACCTTCCCTTAGATGTATCTCCTTTAAGGTTAACCAAACATTCAAATGGATGGATGGCTTCTTAAGTTCATTAAAAATGGAACCTTAGAAATATCTAATATACTTTGAAGCACATGGAAAATAAAGTGTGTGTTTAGTGTTATCTAGGGATTGAATATTTGGATAATATCCCTCACATAATGGTGTAAATAAAATAAGTCACCACTTAACCAAAATTGATATATCCTAAGATTTTATATACTATCAAAACATAGTCTCTATGGAAAACAAATCTAAAATAAAGTTCAAAAATCAAAATTTAGCATTCAATGAATTAAAATAAACAAGTAGTCAAGTAAATGAACAAGATTATGCTAAAAAATGAAATAAATAGAACTAAATTAGCATTGGATAATGTAGTTTTAAACCCAAAACAAAAATGTATTAGGCTAGATGATGTAGTCTATGCAAACACCAAGATGACTCAGGCTAACCATTATCATTTACAAACAAATAAGGAAGTATATTCATATGTATTATCTAATTTTATTAAAGGTTTAGGATAAAATAAAGTTATATTTATCTTGTTGATATAATTTCTTATAAATAAAACTAATCATATATTTGTATCGATTTAGCTGATGTAATTTGATAGAAATTAAACTAGACACAAAATTATATCAATATATACAATGTAGTATGTTGGAAATAAAAATGGACACAAAATTATATTGAAATATCCAATGCAATATATTAGGGAATATAATGAAATGGTAGGTTTTTCTTTATTTCACCAAAATCTATGCAATGGCCTAGCAATAACCTACAATTGTCCTATCTCTAAAGATCCATAGTTAGAGAAGGTTAATCAAATATCCTGAATGGTATCTTATGTTTAGGTTATAACCAAGTGTGGATCCACATACTCATAAAGAGGAGTATATACTCACTAATATAAAATGGAAGGGTTCTAAATCCTTCAAGCCAATGACAAAGGGGAATAAACCTAACTAGACCTCTAATGATAAAATAAATGGAATTTCCTAAAGGCAATTTAATTAGTTATGCAAGTAAATTAAACTTAGGGGAAAGGGTCAAAATAATTAGAATGGATAATGAGCCATGGTATGAAAATGGGTGCCTAGGCTACCTAAAATGGATAAATGAAAATTCTAAAAAATATTAAACCCCACTAAATATAAGTGTATAGAAATTATATACAAGGCCACACACACATACATTTATATACTAATTAAAAATCAACATTGGCCTACTAAATGAAATAAAGGATAGAGAATAAGGTTATAAATACTTGCCTTTATATGAGCATGTCAATCCTCAATCTCCCCTTTGGCCATTGGTGTTTTAGAATATATTTTTGTGGTTGTGAAGACCTCAAAGGATGGAAAATAGGATTTAATCCAACTATCTAAAATATTATCTAAGCCAACTAAGGGTATCTTAAAAAATCTCTAGGACTTCCACAAGATAAGATTATACTTGTATATCCTCTAAATATGATTAGGGTAGATATGGAAGCATAATTAAAGTAGACAAGTGTTAAATGGTGTGTGTTTATGATATGGAATGAAATATGAAAGTATATATAGTGGTCAAATGCTAAATTTTAGACATAGTCACTAGTATTGGCCAACTAAATCCAATTCAATGTATTTAGTTGATGCTCAACTACATCGATTAGGCCAAATTAGTAGAAATTATAATAATATCAACTCAAAACTGCATCATCTAGGATAATATAATATTGAAGGAGATGTGTGGTAAAATAGGCTACATTTACCTAGTAGATAGAGTAGGAAATGGGTGATGTAACAAAACTAAGTAGGATAAGATGGAAGAAATTAAATGGAAAATAAAATATGAGGAATCTAAAATAGATATAGATTGATATGATCACAACATAGATATAAACATATCTTATAAAGTAATAATAGATTACCCACCCCTTTACTAATGCACCATTTAAGGTGTTCACTTAGGTATATTGAATCTCAACAACATGTTGGAAGAGAAAACATCAATAAATGGTAAATTAAAAATAATGTGTGTATACACTTTCCTCTCAATGTGAAGTTATACATCCTCATTATTACTATGATAGAAGGCTCTTAGTCATCTAGTTATCATCTAGTGAACAAGTGTGTAGAAAATGTCATTATATAGTGGACCTTTTAGGGATTCATTTAAATGGGATTAAAAAACATGTGTAATGACCTATTGGGATGAATTTTAATTTGGGAAAATAGTCATTAATTGACAAGTAGACAAAATTGATATTACAATTAATCTCATAGGCTGGTCATGCTAAGAGTGTATTATTTTATAAATAAATATTAATTGTAGTTTCTACATTTAACCTTTTTTTACTCTAGTAATGTAACAAAATTAAAGCACTAGAGAAAAAGGAACAGTGTTATAGTTGAGATTAATTATGAAGAGTTGTCTTGAATGTAGATCACATGACTGATCATGCTTCATGAAAATATGAAATGAAACATTTATAATTCACTCCTTATTTTAGATAAAAATATAAAAGTAAAGACATGAAAACTTATAGATAAAATAACAAGGAATGAATACACCTTTTCATGTATGTGATTCATTTCCTTTTTTGAAGTAAAATTGGATACTAGAGAGGGCAAAACCAATGGTATTTCTTCATTGAAACACTTTTATTATACTATACATTCCCCAATCCTCATTGTTAGGATAATTTGTGTTTAAAAACTCATATTCACTTGAATTCGTTATTACACAACTTAAGATAGTAAAGTAGATTTTAATCCTTGTTTGAATCCCAATAGATCATTTTATTTTAGAACTAGTGAAAAATTGGTGCTAAAATATAAACCAACCAATGCATATGGAATGATATTAATTATGGTGAAAATTTGTGTAAACTAATGAAAAAAATATGAATTAATTCTAGTATATACAACATAGATAATGACACGAATTTCCATTCTTTTTATATAAACGAGTGAAAATCTAAGCAATAAAGTGATCTTATATTATGCACATGCCCCCAATCTAATATATTAATATAATGATAATCATAAGTTAAGTAATAGAAAATGAAATTATAAGTAAAACCTACGTAAACATTGGAGCATAGGTAACACATAATGTGCCTAATATGAGCAAAACATGTAATATAAAATGAATAAATCTATAATTATTAATGGGTAACTACTAAAAAAAATATTTTATAGAATGAGTATGATTCTAAGAATTTTAGAAAATACTATTTATAATTTTTAGGATGATTTCATAAAGATGTGGATAATTTTGACCTATGCCATTATCCTAGGGTGAATTATTGTCTTAATATACATTATTGATAATAATTGCTTATGAACTATGATCAACTGAGAAAATACTACTATTTTTATCTATATAATGGACTATTATAACTTTGTCTCTATGACAATCCATGTGTATGCCCCTCTTTTGAGGTGTGTTTTAAATTATGAAGAAGAAGTTAGCTCAAAATAAAATTTATTCAAATAAATTTATAGATAGATTGAAATATATATTAATAATGATGACATTGGGATTTATGGCATCATATTGATAATTTGAGAAATATTGTAATGTATGATACATAAAAATACAATAATATGTAGTGTCATGTCTATATAGATATTAGAAAATACAAGCATAGTGAAAAAATATCATATAATGAATAGTTGAATCTAATATAGAACTACCTAAAAAGATACATAATGTCCATCGTGGCATCAAAAAACCTGGGAGATGCATGATATCCATCAAACGAGTCACAATAATGTAGCTTAAATTATTAATATAGATAATAATTTACATTCTCCTCATGGTCAAGAGAGAATTGTGATCATGTATGTGATATAAAATCCAAGTATGGCATGGATGCAATAATGAGCAAGAATGATCTTTAAAAGTTTTTATAAGGTAGTTAATTTGTATTGGTTGAATTGATCTGAAAATAAAGAGTGAACATGACCAAAGTGAAATATAAATCCAAGGGATTGAATAATTCTCAGATAAGGGATATAATAATTTCAAAGAAGTGAAAGTAAATAATCTATGTATAAGGGGAAGTATAAGTATTCAAGAGACTCAACATAATTATTGGATTAGGAGGAAGTAAGAAGTTTTGTCTAACCAAGGATCTCATCAAGAGGATGGACATATGTATATTCAACTACATTGTATGAATTAATAACTTTTTGTAAGGAATAAGTTCCAATTATAGATTAATTTGAATCTTAATAAGTTTCATATGTTGTAATATAACATTATAAATCACTGTTCATATGCCTCTATAAACTTGTATATGCATGTATAGTATGAGAAAATGTAATAAAATGTACATATGATGAAGCTCTCCAAATAGCCTGTGATGCCTTAAGTGATGAAGACCTCCTTTTACGTGTCATTTTATATTTAGGATAATGTTCCATGCTCTTTGAAACTAAATTAATATGTTCATGTGTAAAATGTACCATGCTCATAAGTATATGGAGAAATAAATTTTTAATATGCTCATGCTCATGAATATGTGGAGTGACTAATTATATAATATGTTCATGCTCATGAATAGATGGATAAAATGCAATGTTATTTTAAATATGTATGTCATTCTCTTGAATAGTTTTGTATACTATTTCATTACCATTTTTATCAATTATTATGGTAGGAAGTTGTTATATATAAGAATTAAACACCTTTAGTTCCAAAGTATATTCATATTAAATTCTTGGAATTATTTCCACTTGATTATAATGAATATATTTGATACATTTGTGTACTATAGAATAAAATTTTATAATATCTTGAATCTAATGGCTTCCTAATAGCATATAAAAAACCCATGTGTTTGATAAAACTAAGAAATGAGTGGGAACTATGATAGCTACCACTTGTAAAGGTAACACTAAATGCCCAAGAGTTTTTTTTGTATAAACATCAAATTATTTTACAACTCTATAATTATCATGTAAATCTTGATATATATAAAGAGAATTAATAAGTGTTATGGTGTACACATTTTCACTTGATACATTGTATATCATAACTCTATGTATGGATTTATTATCAACATATGCTCTAATAAATAGTTCATATGTATCTAAATCATCATAAAAACTATCATCAAATGTAATCATATGATGTCATGTTTGTTTTCTAGTAACTATACCATGATGTTATCAAGTGGATGTCCATATGTTTAAGTATGAGGATGATCATTGTATGCATAATTTAATTCATAATTATTGTTGTTATTTTCTTCATGATTTGGAAAATTATCTCTATAAATTTTGAGATTTGCATTGTCATTTTCTTGTGTTTTAGCCTCTTCAATTGGTGTACCAATATAAATAATGTTTTCATCAATACGATCTTGAATATTGTGCTTAATATTGAAACATATATTTTTATAATGCCCAATACATATATGGTAGTCACAATATGCATTTCAAAAAAAAAAAAAGATTTTGGTCTAGAAGTATCCACTTTCATTCATGGAAGAAGATTGATTACATTGAATTGAAATAGATATTTCAAAATACATGAAGAGGTGAGGGTAACCTTAAAAATTACATCCTTGGTGGATCTTTTAATTAAATATTTTATCGTTTTTACAAGATAACATTGATTTAAACCTTAATTTCATTCTTTTTTTTCATTTGGTTTGCTTGGAAATTTGAAATTTTAAGTAGAATGAGAATTTGAAGCATACTTAAGCTTATTCAAACTAAGCAATTCGATGTCACACTCTTTAAATATATGGCATAGTTCATCAAAATATTTGAAGTTTTTAATCATAATTGATGATTAAAGTAGAGATATAATTTTTTTGGTAAATATATATTTGTTCTCATTATCAATATTTTTATTAGCTTAATCTTGTATCTTAGCACATATTCACTGATTGTTTCATTAGGCCCTTGTTTAAGATTTACAATTTGAACATACAATATATTTTCACCAATGTTGATAGAAAAGTGTCTTAAAAATAAATTTTACATAGGATTGAAATCCTTTACTAATTTATGAGGAATATCAAATAACAATCTAAGATCATATTCTTTGGGACTTTTAGAAAATATTTTTTCAATAATTTGTCATTATGTGCATAGTCTAGACAAGTAGCATGGAATTTATGTAAATGTTATTAAAAATCACTTTTGACTTCATATAAATGAAGATTAAGGGCCAAAAACCCATATGGTAATGGATACAATTAAATTTCATGTACTAAATGATAATGTAACAAGGAACATGATTTCATAGAAGGGATAAAATGAAAGAGTTTTGTCAATGTGGGATAGTTTAGTTTCTAAGGCAAGAAGTGTGTGCTTAAATTTAGAATTTAGAGAGGTAATTGGAAAAGTGTAAGTAACATGAGTAGGAATAGGCATGGATATATTGTTGAGACTAAGTGAGGTTCCAAAAATAAAGGATGATACTATATGAAAAGATGTTGTAAACACATGAGTATGAGGGAATTAGTTTTCTTGTTAGTATGAAATCAAAATAAAATGTATACAAACTTAAAACCTAAGTGCATGTCCTTAGATTGGGAAAGGAAAAGGAAGATATAAAAAATAACAAAGAATAAAAATAAGACAATTTACCTTCCCTTTATATCTATCTATCTATCTATCTTGTTGTTATACAAGTTTATTTAGCCTAGATATAAAGCTTGAATTCCTCATCAATGTCACAACATCATTCTTGCAACATATCCAATTATGATATGTGTGTTTAATAAAGATATGAAAGAATGGATGAAGATTTTCTCATATTTTTACAAAGTTTTCACAAGAAATATTAATAAATGATGGATTTTAGAATTTGGCATAGCTTTGCTACATTAGTTGATCATATTTATAATGGAAAATGACCCCTCTACTTATAGATTTTCAAAACTATATTCAACCATTGGATGATGATCATGGTGCATGGTTTATATTCATTTATGTTTTTTGGGATTATGAAATTAATATTTGGGTTTGAGTTTACATTGATTGTGCATGGGTTGTGTTTATGTTGATATTTTGAATTTATGCTTATATTTTTCAAATTTTGAAATTTGGCTCAATTTGAATCAACCACTTTCAACATGATGTCATGAGGACGAGGATAAATTATATTTAATGAATTTATAAAATAAGAAATTTAAAAAATATATGGAATTTCCCATTAAAGGAATATTAGGTTATTAACAAAGGTTAATTAATTAATGATAAGTGATATGATTTTAGTAATGTTGAAATTTAAATAAATTTTCAACTTAATTGGTCCATAAAGTCACTTGCAAAGTAACAGTTTGACTCATGATGAATTAGATGAAGCTTCTGATTAGATATAGTGTAAGACTATGATTGGGGATGAGTCATCATGATTTAAAAAAATAATGACCTTTAGATTGGATATTTTGGATTATCATAATATTTAGGTATAATTCACATGATGTGATAAATCAAATTTTATTATTAATTCTCTAAGGATGTGATGAAAATGAAGTATTTAAATTTTCCCCTATTATAAATGGCATTGTAAGACATAAGCAAAGTAATAATTTTTCAAAGAATTAAAAGGTAATCAAAATGATTAAAGAATTATTAAATAATTTTGTGTTCATGTTTTTTTGAATCTTGTTCAATTTATTGATAATTAGTTGATAATGATGCCCCAAACTAATTTTTGGATTCCTTAGATGACCCATTGTGAGGTTGGCCAAAAATATAATTTTTATGGATGGGACCTTGAAAGGAATACATATGATAAAAGAGGCATAAAAATGAATTCAAAGGATAAAAATGATGATTAACACATGGTTAAATTTAAGCTTTACATAATTCTTGCATGCTTAGATTTCCAATGATGATAGAATGATTTTCCCAGATATGGTGGACTTGGGAAGGGCATATTGAAACATAATGAGATGCACATTTTGACTTCCTGAAAGAGGGAAACTTTTTTAAGGACACATTAAAAAAGTGGTGAATGAATATTTGATAATTTTTCCCTAATATAATGGATTGAAAAAAAAATTTAAATTAATTTTCCCTAGTAAGAGAACTTAATCACTGATTAGACTATTTGATATGATTGATTGATTGTCAAGAATAACTCATATTTTCAACCTATCTCATAGATTAATGATGATATGAAGTTGATAGATGAAAATAATAGATATATGGACACAAATGTATGTGCATATGGTAAAATTTAGTTTTCAAAGAATGAATAAGCCACAAAAAATTAGGCACATGAGGATGCACAAAGATTGAAGGATGAAGAAAATATAGATTGTTATGATTTTTTTCAATCCCAATATATAGATGTGGGAGATTTACAAAATTAAAAGGGGGAATGATGAATATAAAGATATGAATAAGAGTGAGAATAAGGGTGGTCAATCTAATATCATAAATTTCACATGGCTGAGTGTTGCCTACATAATCCAAATAGACCTCAGGCCATTGTAGTCCCTAAAAAATGATGGAAATGTGATGATAAATGACGAATATAACTGATGAATTGATGTTAAAAAATGTCAAAGAGAGAGAATATTATGTGAGTAAGTCAAAAAATATAACTTATATTAGTTGATTTGATAATGGATAATTTTTCAAGGGGATAAGTTTTCAATGTACACAATATTCTATATAAGCATCAAACAATTGAATTTTGATTTTAAACATGAGAATATGTAACATGATATAAAAAACCCCATGTTGACCATGATGTAATGTGTGTAAGTAAATAAATACACCATGATATTCTAGAATCAAGATGACATTATTGTCATATGCTAATGGATGGACTTGAGTACAGGTATAAGAAATAACCAACATATGGAAACACCATAATGACCCCAAGGATGCATATGGATTAATACAAGTCATAAAAATAAAATAAAACACTAAATCACACATACATCAAATTGAAAATAAAATCAATATAAATAATCTTATCATTAATCAAGTAAAAATCCACATTTGAAGGTTTAATAATAAATATAATTGGACAGTGCCCACAAGCAAGGATGTATACAAGGGAATGAAATGGTGATAAAATATCCTAAAATAATTTACATAATTTTATTAAAAAATAGGGATAAATCTATAAGGTTGGATTAATTACTTTGCATCAAAGAGGGTGAACTTGGGAAAGACAGATCCCAATGGTTGATAAAATGATTGGATTAATGATTAATCAAGGATTGTTGATTGTTTATACACAAAGAAAAATGTGTTTATACATTTTGGATTTATATCTCTTTCAATTATTTCAGGACTTTTATGATAATTAGGATTTTTTATTATCTAAATGTTTGAAATGCTTGGAATAAGTATCTAAAGGGGGTCTTATCAAAGGGGAAAACATGTTCTAACACTAGGATGGGATTTGATAACATACAGATTAATAATGTTGCATAAAAATGGAAAATGATGGAAGGGACTAGGAACATCCAAGGACCATGTCACATGGGAACCATATTTATATTCATTGAATTGTTTTTTTGAGATGTGAAAAGATGTTTTCCAAAATAGGTCTCAATATTTTTTCAACTTCATTTATAAGGTCAAAATGGGAAGACTGAAGGGTAAGAAAGGATAGACAAAGATGGTTTTTTTTTATGATAGACTTTAAGTATTCAATATTTCTTTAATGAAATGGATTTTAATATGGTGGGGCATTCCCCCCAAGCGTAAAGGTATTTTCAAAAAATAAAATATTTACCCATGATGTTAGAAACCTAGTTTTCATCATTGTACTTTCCCAACGCACCATAAGCATGATTTTCACCATTTAATGAATTATTTATCTTTATATTGTATTTTTTTATTTTTGATATTGTTTTTTTAGCTTCTAAACTCAATGGAGGATTATGATATTCATAATTATAAACTCTTTATGTCTAACATAGACCCAGTCTAGATATCTTCTCTACTAGAATCCTATTAATAATGTAGATAACACTAATATTGTTATGATATCTATTGTTTGTTGATTCTACTTCTATCTAACCTATAAACAAGGGGTCATAACCTATTTTAAAAAGAGTATTTATAAATAGGGTAAAATGGGATAGGAATTAGATGAATTATATGATTTGATAGTATTATATAATATTGGGATGTAGGATGTGCTTGTAATTAGATGTATACTTATTGGGGGACTAATGAAAATTGGGTGTAACAATCACACACTTCACTTCCAAATATGTATGTTATAATTATGACATGTATTTTAATGTTGGGGTATCATATTCCTTTAAAATTTATCTAAATAGAGCCACAATATTTTTTTACTCGTTAGACCTGATATTTGCTACAATCTAGATGATCTTTGGATTATCGAATATTTCTATATTCACTTCAATGATATCTTCATCAAGAAATTAATAACTAAATTATTTATCTATTATCACCTCAAAGAGATTTTCACCAAGATATTCTTCTTTATTTTTCTTATTAGGATTTTTATTTCCCCATAGTGCCTCAAAAAAGGTTTCACTAAGGGACATTGCCTTTTGATTTTTATCATTCCTTAGAACCTCAAACAAGGTCTCACTAGGGAATGTTTCTTCTAGATGAGTGTTGTATTGTATCCTAATAAATTTTGTAACATATATGTTAGTATGGAAGAACTCTAACAATGTGTAATTTTATCATGTCTAATTGAAAAAAATAAGGAAATTGGACATCAAGGAAATGGATAGGATGGTTGATGTGAAAATTATGGAAAATACCAATGGAATGATGAATAGTAGCACAATAATATTAGAGATTAATAGGATAAATCACTTCAATGACAAAATAAACTTCCTAAAAAATCATGGAAGGATGACTAATGTATAGAGGTGTGTAATCCATGTTGTCAGATTATGATGCTAATACTAAATCTAATATAGCTTACACTAATGCTAATAATGATGTTGATGTTGATGGTAAATATAATGTTAATTAGACTAATTCTAGTAAGAATGTTTATATTTATAAATATGTTGATGTTGTTGCTATATTTTATTTTGATGTAGGCATGTATCTTGATTCTAATTTTAATGTTAGATCTCATGTTGGTTCTAAAGTTGAACCTTATTTTCATATTGGTTTTATAATAGAACTTGATTTTAATTTAGATGTGGACAAAAAGATGTCATTGTATTACATTGTCTAAAATTACATTTTATACTTTTCACTTGGAAATAAAGGCTGTAAAATGAAGGCTTTTTCTAAAATTTGGGATATTTTACAATGGATGAAATATGAACTACTGGGTAACAATGGATTGTTTTAAAATGGGCTCATAAAATATGGATATTTCATTAAAGAATAGTCCTTAATCAAATAGGCATAAAAAATAAAACGGAGACTCATCAAAAATTGACATGTAAAGGATAGGTGATTTGATATAAATGTCAAAGATGGGTTGATTGTTTTGATCTTGACTTGAAAGTGGATGAATTTGATCATGCTTTGGAATGGTATCATGACATATCCCTATCAAGAGATTCTTAGTCTTTGGTGAACTTATGTATTAAATATATGATGTAAATTTTAAGGTTAATGACATTATATGGTTGTATGGCTAGATTTATTATGGATCTAAGGCTGGATTGCATTTTGTACTAGTGGATGGAATGTCAAAAGTAGATGCAATGTGGGATAGTTTTTGGCTATGTTGAGAGAATTGGTCTGCCACATCTTGAATAAAGAATGTAAATGCTATAACATGAATATTATTATTGGATTCCATGGGAATAAGTAGTATTTTATTTAGAATTTGTTGATTTGATTGACTTGGCCCAAAAGAGAGTAAATTAGTTTGATCCGAATAACCCCAAAGATAGATTAATTTGATTGGCTTGTTATCAAAGAGGGTAGAATCATTTGATGTGATTGGAACTAAAGAGGATGGATTAGTTTGATATTATTTCCCCCAAATAGAGTATATTGATTTTATTGGCCTATCCCTAAAGAGGGAAGATTGGTTTCTCATGATTATCTATAATTGGATGCCGATTGTTAGACTTGATTCAATTGGGATAAAGTATGGATGATGTGACTTTATCATTGAAAATTGATTAATGTGGGAGATTAAATGGAAAAATAATAATATGATGTTTAATTTGGATGTTCATTTGATTTGTAATTAATTTAACTTTGTCAAAATAGACAATGGTTTGACTTGAATGCTTGGACTTCATCAAAATGAACCATGATTTGACTTGATTATTTATTTCACTCAATGAAATTTGACAATATGTTTCACTTTAAATAGTTGACTTTGAAATTTTTGATTAAAAAGTTGACTTTTATTGCCTTAGTCAAATTTGACTTTATTAGACTCAACATACTTAGTCAAAGTTAACTTTATTTGAAATGGTTGACTCAAAATAGGAATGGGGTCAAAATAGACCTAATAAGATCAATTGATTTTAAATTGGAATTGGGTTTAAATATACCAAATTAGAATGATTTTAAATTGAGAAGCATAATGCTAAGATGAGATAAAATGACCTAAAAATTAGGAAGAATAATGTTTCATTAAAAAAATATATAATGATTTTTTTTAGACATAGGATAGTTTAATGTGTCTAATGTTTAAGATGTAACATGTAAAATGAGGTATGAGACAATAATAATAAATATTACACATAGAATACAATCTTTATCTTTAGTGTAACAATAAGTGTGAAACATGATCATCGATCATGTATCTACCTCATAGGAAGCAATAAAAAATTAATATATTAACCCTAGTCTCAAATAGCACATCATGAAATTTTGGGGGAGGTTAGTTTCCCTCACACTACAGATCATTTACAAATGAAATTATTAATCTAAAATTTTTAAAAGTCTTTTTTAAATAGTCCCTAATATACCTCATGGTTTTGATCAATAGAAATAAGTAGAGGGGAGATTAGTATTGTGTTAGTATGAAATAAAATCATATTAAACACACTAATTAGAACTTACACCTCTCGCTTAAACACTCAAGGAGCTAGTGAACTACACAAGTAACTAAAAATTGAAATCAAAACAAATAAGTTTACCTCCCATGAGAACAAGTGTTGTTTTTTGGCAATAATTTGATGTGCTTAGTTGTGTGATCAAGTATTCTTTATAAATGAAGATCCGTGATCCACCTCTCCTTGTCACCTCGGTAATGTTGGCTTGGATTGGCTTGTATTAGAAAATGGGAATGATAAATTTACATCAATAAAGATTTTAGGTAAATCCTTCATAACATCATTACACTACTCAATCTTGTGGATTAATGTGTGAGGCCATGTATTTATAGCCTCCAAAACTAACTCTAACCTAAGTGTAGTTAGGTTAGAGTTAACCATAGTTGAGTTAGAACCAACATTAGTTGACTTAAAGAGGGGACATGCATTTAATATTTTGGATAGATTTTCCATTTATTAGGTATGGCTCTCTATTTCTGAATTTATTACATTTAGGAAAATATTTCCAATTCCTATAATTTGAGGATGAAGACATCATCATGACCTCATTTTTATTGAATTTTAATTTTTACAAAATTTATTCTTACTACTTGTACATATAAAATTCACTTAATAATTTAATTTGATTTTATTAGCTAATTCATTCTACTTAGCATTTTTTCACTTTATGAATTGTTTAAGTTTCTTATATAATGGGTCCATAGGCCAAATTATCACATTACCAAGTCACAATTTTATTAAAGATGAATCTATGAGAGGTTATTATTGTGTATAGGATGATTTTTATAATTATTATCCAATGTGTGGATGAAATTGGGACAATTAGTTACTCTTATGCTTAATTTGCACTGTTTGATAGAAATCAATCTAAAGTTTGGTTGGAAGCTAGTTGTTGCTAGAATGGGGTGTCTATAGTTTTCCCTTATTTAGGAAGATGTTACAATATATAGGTATAATAACATATTCTCAAAGAATTAAATAATCATTAATTACTAATTCCCTAGAATGTGATGTATGAGTCTTGGATGCCCCTTCAAGGGAGTAGGTGATAAATAAGGTCGGTGAATGGTCCCTCAAAAATAAGGAAATGATGTGACCTAAAGGTAAAGGGGGTGGAAATACTAATTTGTCCAAAGGTGATTATTATTAGTGGCACAATAAGATGCCTTAGAAGGGTAGATAAAAAAGATAATTTGCCCAAAGATGGTTATAATCATCAGTGTAGGGAGGTGAAAAATAATGATTTTCCCAAAAGTGGTTATAATCATTAGAATAATGAAAAAATACCCTATAAGGTGGATAGAGATAATTATTTTCTAAAAGGTAGTTATAATCATTAATAAAATGAAAATTCCCAAGTAGATTAGGAAAATGATAATGATTTTCCCAAAGGTGATTATAATAATTAACATCTAAATAGATCGAAACACAATGATTTACCCAAAGGTAGTTATAATCATTGACATTATGATTTAACCCAATATGGAACATTGGAAAAGGGGGATTGTGTAATGAATCCATACTCACATAGTAAGAGTAAGTCTGTACAAATAATAAGCATGATTTTGGGCTACCTGTTATTATAGATATGCACATCCTAACTAGCATGGATTAAAATTCATTTACTATTTGATTACTCTGCATTTGGGTAATATTTAGATAGATCAAGAATTTGGCAAGTGTGAACAAGGATAAGGAATGTATAACCATTGATTATAAGATCCATCAAATGGATTTTTGTTGTAACACATGATCGTATGCACCATGATATAAAAAACCATGATAACCTAGCCATAAATTCCATAAGGACTAGCACACGATCTAATAAATAATTAATAATAATGCATCAATGATAAAATCATGATGAAAATGTTTATATATGACTATGGATGGAATTAAGTATAATTTGAAAGGAATCACCCAGTTAATGCATATATACTAAGTCAAGGCACACCAATGAAAGCAAATAAATAGGAAAACAAACAAAATAAAACAAAACACTAATAAATAGAAACACAACCAAACACCAATAATAAAAATAGTGAACAAAAGAATCAAAACAAAATCAAACAAATACAATCAATGGTTAATCATAATGTTGGTGAAAATAGAAAAAAAATGTTCATTCATGTGTAATAGAGGTGTTACTTTTGATGATAGGGTAAACCCTAAGTTAGAACTCAATGATGTAAGTAAAAAAACATAGGAAAAAAAGATGAACAATGTTTCCCCTAGGTAATAAGGAACAAAGACACAATCAAGATGATAGAAATTTCCCATAGGCTATAGGATAAAATGAAACAAACAAAAAAAATGTGGGGAACAAAAGAAAATGAAGGGGGGGTAGACAAAATGACTTCAGATGCACTAGGTAAATGGATGAAACCTACATAGTTCCATGCATGCAAGATCCAATGGGAACTTTAGGCCAAATTTAGTTCTCCCATGGATATAGGATAAAATAAAATAGATGATAAGAAAACATGATTCATGTGTAGAGGAATATGAGAATGGTCTCACAAAATGGTGAGTGTATATATAAAAAGAGAGGGATGACATTCATATTCATGTTAGCATCAATACAAATAAAGAGTGAGAGGATGAGAGTATGGTTTAGGTGAAAACCCCATGAAAAGGTAATATACAAGTGCTCACACATGAACTAGGTTCATAATACTTACTAAATCTAAGGAAAGAATGAGAATAGGCTCACAAAATGGTAAGATCAAAAGAGTATCCAAGTGATCATAAGCATATGACATTTGAATACAAAATGCTCATAATATAAAATTACAAAATAGAGAGAGCATATGGTTAAGGACAATAAGGATGAGGAAAATAAAGGAAAAGTGGTTACTTATGTAATAGTTATGGGTCTAATATCTTTAACACAAAGAAGTGGTCAAAAAATAAATGAAGGTGTGGTCGAGCTAACTTGAGATACCTGATGTATCCAAGTGTTGCCTACATAGTTTTTGCAGACCTTAGGATGATGTAGTTATCCAAGAAATGGGAAGAAAAAAACCAAGGTGGGTTATAAATAAACTAAAAAACTAAAATGGTTCATCCCAAATAAGTTTTATGGATTTATATCTTACATGGAAATTCTAAGCCAATTTTCATGATTTTGTGATTTTTAGGATTTCATAGATTATTTACCAATGTTTTTAGAATTTTATAAGCATCTTAACTCGATTGAAAATTATGAGACCAAATAGTCCATTCTCAAAATGATGAGAGTGTGGCAACTTAAAATGCTTTCAAAACCACAAGAGCATAGAAAATGGGTGATTGAACTGACCTCAATGTCAATAAAGTGCTACCTACATAGGCTTGATGGACCTCAAGTCACTGTAGTTATACCCTATAATAGAGGAATTTGATTAGGTGGAAAAAAGTTCATGGAATAGGAAAATGAAATAGTATATCACATGAATGGCAAGGTGATGAGACAAGGCATGGTAAAGGTGTTTCTTTTAATTTACCCAAAAGTGATTATGATTATGAAAAAATGGCATAGTTTAATGATACTAAATTTCTCAAATGTGGTTATAATTATTAGTACCAGGAATGAAATAGAATGTGATAACAAAGAAGAATGCAATTGTAAAGCCATTGTCATTATGGTTTAAGATACTACATCTTTGTAAAATACTAAATCAACTATTAAAACTTTATATTAATCCCCTCACTAAATATTCTTGAATAAATAATGGATTGGAATCGAGGTCAAGGAGGGTTGGGAGGGTAAAACAACTTTGGCCAATAATGAATGTATAGTAAGAATGGTATATGGTATGGTACTATAAATGTGGCAATACAATACAACATAAAATATCTTTATAGATAATACTTCAGGTCTCTCAAGTGAAATAATGCCTAAGGTGTATATTGTTCATGGGATCATCAAGTTCATATCATTTGGTGTAGTGAGCCTATATGCTCTAGAGTCATAATTGGAAATAATTACATAAGGGCCTATCTAATTAGGCTTGAACTTGTCATTCCTCTTTTTCTTAATTATGGATTTTTTCTAGTTTTATTTTGGGAAAAGATCACCAAGATAGAACTCTCTATACTTGACATGCAGGTTATATTGACCATGTAACCACATTTGATATACTTTAAGGTTATTTATAGTATCCATGTAATTTTCATCTAATAACTCTAGCTCTTGTAGGTGAACTACTCTATAAACATAATCATCTAGGATGTGTTTCAATGAGATACACAAATAAGGTAACTTGGTCTTGATGGGAAGAATGGCCTTAGTGCCATAGACTAGGGAATATGGTGTGGCTCATGTTGCAATATGGTAATTAGTAAGATATGACCAGAAGGCATGGATGATCTACAAGTTTTAATTACAACCAACATCATTAACAATCTTATTAATAATGTTGACAATGGTCTTATTAGATACTTCTACTTGGCCACTACCTTGTGGGTAATATGTGGTGAAAAAGTGTTGAGTGATGTTGTACTCAAAATAGAGTTATTTGAAATCCTTGTTTTTAAATGATCTACCATTATCACATATAATATTAGATGGGTTACCATAGTGGAAAATGAGATGGTTGAAAATGAATTTGGAAATCTATTTTTTAATAATGTGAGGAGTATATCTTTAACCCACTTAGTAAAATATTTGGTGGCAGTCAGGATGTGTTTATGGCCATCAAATGAGGTAGGGTTAATTTTCCAAACAAGATCAAGTACCCAAATTGAAAATGGCTATGGTGTAAGCATCAATTCGATTGTTCTGGCTAGAGCATGAATCAAATTAGCATGCCTTTGAAATTTTTTTCACTTTTTGACATAAGCAACTACATATTCTTCCATGGTTGGCCAATAGTAACTGATACATAGGAACATTTTGACAAGGATGGCCATGCTAGTATGGGCTCCACATACTCCTTCAAGAACTTATTACAATTTTAATGTGGCTTATGTTGAATTTAATTAATGAAGCAAAGTTTCATCAAATATTCTATAGTAAAGGGTTAGGCCTAGCATGGTATTCATGAGGATCGGTGTATAAAGGATTTTAATTATTTACATGATAGATATGGTGTAATTTGTTTGATTTTGAAGGTATTTATATAGGCTTGAATACCAAATAAAAATGGGGATAATAATATCATAAATCATTACAATGGTCAAAGGTTCATGATAAGGCACTAGAAGATGTTCAAAAAGGAACTAATAGTATTTTTCCTTGTTTATGTTTTGAATGAAATAACTGATTGTAGCCATGGCATCTTCTATCATGATATTGGCTTGAGGTATGTGTTCAAATTGTATGTGGGAAATTTAAAGTTTGAGAATGTCTACCATGGCCTTGTATGGTAAAAAATTATTATCTTTTATCTTAAATTGGTCTATATCTTGATCGATGATTAATTATGAATCACCATGAAACATAAGATTCTTAATGTTCCATTTTACTGCTTAGTGAAGCCTTACAACAAGTACTTTATATTCAACCATGTTATTTGTACATTGAAAGTTGATGCAGAAGGATTTAGGAACGAGATCCCTCTATAGTGTAATAAATAATAGACATGGCCTTGATATATGAGATGTGAATGACCCATAAAAATACATGTTCTAATGTTGATCCTTAGTAGGTTTTTATATGATGGTCATGATGGACTCATCTAGGAATGCAAAGTGAGTGGTTTGATATCTGAAAGGGGAGTTTTAACAAGTTGGTCTATAAGTATTTATCCCTTTGTAGCCTTCTGATTGACATAATAAATTTAAAACTCACTCAGTAACATGATCCATTTAACCATGTGACTCTCCAAAGTAGTCTTGGATAGTATATACTTGAATGAATGTACTTTGGAGATGACTAAGGTCTTATTGTTAAGGATGTAATGCTGTAGCTTTTGGGATACAAAGACCATATATAAATAAGATTTTTATATTTTCATATATTTACGTTAATATTCTACCAATTTATGACTTAGATAGTACATGGAATGATCTTTACCATTTTCATTATGCTAAGCTAAAATTTCCCCCAGGGCTTTGTTAGTGGGAGATAGGTATAGTATAAATAACCTCCCTAGCATTGGTGTTAACAAAATAGGTATATTGGCAAGACATTCCTTCAGGTGTGAAAAGGATTTATGACATTTTTCATACCAAATAAATGATAAAAATTTATTTAAAATTGAGTGAAGGAATGGAATTTATTGACCAACTATGAAATGAAGCATCTGATAGACTAGATTTTACCCTGCAAACTATGGAGTTGCTTCAATGTGAAAAGTGGAAGCATCTTGGTAATGGCTTGTAATTTTGTCAGATTAAATTCAATGCCTCATCGAGAGATAATTAATCCTAAAAAATTGCCTAAATTGACAAAAAATACACACTTATTAGGATTAAGTCTAACTTTGTACTCATGAATCCTTTCAAATATTCTACATAGTACTTTGGATGATCCACATGGGTCTTTGATTTACCAAATATGTCATCGACATATTTTTTGATAATATCATTCATCCTTAAATGAAATATCATGTTCATCAACTCACCCTCCTTTTCTTCTTTCTACATGGTTCACATTTCCTAGTTACACTAGGCTAGTAGCCTTTTTTTGAGCATTTCACTCTATTTTGGCCGTCCTATCACCTTAAAAAAAATATAATGACCTTAATGGGCTTCATATATCCCAATTTGAATGTGTATAAAGTTTCATAATCCAATTCTTTATCTCCCTAGTACCTCATTTGGAAAAATCATGTTTCTTTATGTCTAATTAGGCCTTATTTGCCACCTCAATGCTCAAATTCATACTTTTACAAAACATAAGACTCTAAAAAAAAATTAATAAGTTATTGTACATGTATTAATTTAATATTAATTTTTTTTTGAATTTTTCAATGGTGGTATCTCATTTTATAAGACAAACCCTAATTATGGGGTTTAATAGGCCTGCACAGGTCCCAGTCTACTCAAAAATCCATAAATTTAATTATATGGTGTCTAATGAGCCCAAAACACTTCCATAAGGTATATAATTATCTTGTACATATTCTCATACACTTTTATGATTCTTTAAATTCAATAAATACTTGAAATTCTATGGAACATAGTAAACCAGGCATACATTATTGACTATGATAGACATGCAATTGTAAACCTTACTTCCTGCTACACATTATGTCACTTTTTAAAGTTTTAAAACATTTATTGGGTGTATATAACTATTTTATTACCCCATATAATATAAAATTATCCTCCTTTATCTTATACCAAGACTTGTTCACCAAAATATTTGTTATCCTACATTTTAGCATGGAATTATGCAAACACTTTTGTGGTCTAGGTATCCTTGAAAATATTTTAAACTTAGTTTTAGATCTTCCTAGGTTTATACAATTTAATACACCCTCAAATATCCTTGTACGAGTCTTATTCACCTTCAAAGATCAATTTACTTTGTTTAGCCTATTGAATATGCATGAAAAGGTTACCTACAAGTCTATAGGAATAGCATTTTATTTTCTTCATTATCTATTCTCTCCCAAGTGACCAGGGTTCATAATACTATTTGGTGAAATATCCACTCATAAAAACTACACATTCAATGACCTTATGACAAGAGCAATGAGAAAAACTTCTAACTCCACTTTCAAGATGACTGTGAACCTTGAAATAGGGTATGGGTAAAACATACAACCTCTGAGTTTCCAAATGGTTATTGGTGTCCTTCCACTTATTCTATCTCATCCGACTAACCTCCCTTGATCCATAACATTGTTTACATGTTATTCAAGACTTGGAGTTATCAACACTACCAACCTTATTAGGCAATTTCGCTCCCTTCCACCATGCAATATTTAGGTTTCTAACAATTGAGTTATTCTTCCATTATTTATCCATTATAAGATGCCATCAAGGATAAAAAAACAAGGTTATATGATTCACATAGAGACTGAGAAATAACATCCAAACCTTATTCTTGCATCAATAATTCAAAACCATAACCCAAACTCCACTTTACATACTTGTCATCCTGCATAGTTAACTTTGTCTTACAAACTTTATCCAAATATTTATTTCATAGGTATCAAAGGGGTCATTAAATATAATATAAAATAAGAACATGAAATACCTATAATGTAAAAAACATGAATCTTTTCTTGAATCTTTTACAACACATTCATTAAAAAATATTCCAAGAATGGACCCTGAAGGTTCTATCCACCATTTAGAGGTTTTTAAGATAATTTCTCTTTTGTTCCCTATTTTTAATTATATGGATCTTCTTCTCCTCTCTCCCTCATCCTATCCTACACCATTATATCTCTATCACACAATGACTTTTACTTTATTTTTATAATGTAGATTCTTGGTAGTTACAATAACTTCTTAGTCATAACTACCTCAACATACTTAGGGGATTTTTTAGTTATGCATAAGACTTGTCTCAAAAGGAAAACATGAAAGTGTATTAAAAATCCTACTCATGACTTAAATGAAACTTATAAACCAATGTTTCTCACCCAAATATTTCAAAATACCAAAATGACCCACTTGGAATCTTGACACTAATTTGAATTTTCAAATTCCCTATTTTGGAGGGAAAACACATAAGACCTATTTAACAAAACTTTATGACTTATAATGTATTCCAATGACATAATTAGACCACATAAATCATTTCACACACATTGACACTCCACTTTGACTTATTTTATCCAATTTTGATTATTAATTGAAAAATGATGTTTTTGGCTTAATGCTCCTGCATCATACTCCTAGAAGGGAGATAATTTGAACCACTTTCTCTCTTCATTGATTTCCAATTCCATATCTATGGGTCCTTCATGCTCAACATGTTATTTATCTTGTGTCTTTTCTCCTTCGATGCCAAACTCTTACATTTCTTCTTTGTGAATTTGTCTATATTTCTTATCTATTCATCTTCTACTTCCATCAAATGTTCCAACTATTGTATTTCCTTGATTACTACATAATCCACTTGTAATATATCATCTTTAATATTCTCATACTCAGCTTCAACCAACTTCTATGAATTTTTATTCCTCATGTTTGTTTTATTGCTTCTTTTCTCATCAATCTCACTTGTGACTTGCTTGTTTTGTGATTTTTTCTTCTTATTCATGCCATAATATTTGTCATGAGGCTCTATTGTCCTTTCATGCATGTCAACCTCCATCCTTTGCTTGTCTATACTTTATTTTTATACCTTTTTTTTCACTTATTCATATTTTGACACTTTTTCCTCTCATCTTTCTCACTATGCAATCGTAATTTCTCATTTCTTTCTTAATCACTATAGGACAATGTTATTTGACATATTTTGGCTTACCACATACGCATTTATCAAAGGTAAACTTATCTTGATCTTGATCCATGAAATAGATCACCTTATTTGATCCTTGATGCCCCACTTGTTTGCTTGTCAATTTTTACATTTTCTTGTACTTATCTTTGTCTCTCCTTTCTTGGTGTTCCTTGGAGTTATTGCTTGACATTTAATTTTTATTCTTCACCTATTTACAGATCCTTTGATATATTAAACATTTACTCCAAAATTCACAACTCCTCTTGCAACTTGAATGAATCAACCTCTTCATATACTTCATCAAATCTTGGTCCCATTTGTTCTTCATTGTTTTGGGCAGCTTGTTCTTTATCTCCTCCTTGGACTCCCTAATTATTGAGAGTATTATCAGCCCCCTCATGCTGCATACCATTATTCTCAAGAACTCTTTTATGTACTTCTTCCTCATCTTTCCATGTTATACCCTCATCCAACAATGAAATAGTTTCTATGTACAAAATATCTTTATTAGAGTCAAATTCAAGCATATCATCATAAATAACATGGGAAAACTTATCTATCAAACACTTATCTTAATTTATTCATTCATTTCCTTATTCACATGGTTGTACCTTTACTCCTTTGACTTGATTTTCTTGGTGTACCTATCTTGCATTCTTTTTAGGCTTGTCATCTTCTTCAATATTCATTCTTGCTTGGAGTAAACCTATAACTTGATTTCCTTGTACTATTTTCTTGCTTTTCACAACCCATTTTATGCCTTGTATCTTCTTAGGATTCAATTTTCCTCTCTTTGCATCACTCTCATTCCTCATGTCTTGGTCATCTATCATGCCAACTTGATGTGCTTTATCATTTCCATTTTGTTTCCACATTTGTGCTTACTTTCCACTTATACTCTTGCCTTGTTTGACCTCTTATTTGAGGTTCACTTCCTTATTATTTTCACCTATTTGTTCTAGCCACTTTGGCCACACATACCCATTCCCTTGTTCACCTTTTTCGGGCTACAATCTATAATTTTTTTCTCAACTTGCATATTATATTTTCCTTCATCATATATACAATCAAAATCTATGATTAAACTCTTATTTACCTCCATAGTCAACTGCTACAAGCATAATTATTCACTCATGTCTTCATGGGTGACCTCTTTGTCCTATTGGATGAACTTCTTGTCTTCTTGGTGGACCATCTCCTTTGCTTTAGATTATTTTAATCGCAATACATCATAGTATTCCTCTTTCTCATCATATTATACATGTGATATGTCTTCAATATTCAACACTTTATCTTCTTAAAGAGGTTCCTTATTTTTTTTCCTCATTTTTCCACTTGATGGGTGTCATTATTTACCCATTATTCATCAAATTTGAGGCCTCATACTTGGATTTTACCACTTTCTTCTCCATACCTGCAAACATAAACTCAAAATAAATGTTTACATATAAAACTAGAGACCATATAGTCTCTTTGAATTCCTTTATCATAGGTATTTTCCATCTCTTATTGTTTTGATATTCATGTGCTCTTCTTGGCACTTATCTCTTCTTCTTGTTCTCTTTAATGAAAACCCTCTTCACTACTTCTATATCTTGTTTCTCACTTAGCAACTTTTCTATTCTCTTGCCTCTTTGGGCTGCCTTCTCTCCCTTTTTATCTCTTTTAAGACACTTTTCTTGTGCCACCTTCTTCTCATACGTGACTCTATTGGACACTTTACCTTTATTATAAAATTCAATCCTATCCATTGGATTTATTGAATATCTATGAGCTCAATCCTCTCAAATATCTTCCCCAATTCTCTTCTTATGTCTATTATCTCTCTTTCTATATCCATCTTCCCCATTCTTCTTTATTTTCTTGGTCTATTTATACCTTTCTCTTGAGAATTATTTCAAGCTTGAATCTTAAACCACTTTTATAACTTTCCTATTCTTGATTCATCTCTCTGTGATCTATTATTAACTCTCTTAACTCTCTTTTGGAGTCTTCCCTTTTCTCTTTTCTCTCTTGGAGCTTCAATGCTCTCTTTTCTCTTTATCTTTTCTAGTCTTTCCTTGACTAGTTATTGCCCTTATAAAAGGAAGTTTAGGATTTATCTATTCACTCTACTAATATTATTATCCTCTATTCTGACCTTATCAGATCAGATCAACAAATTTCTCCTCCTTCAACACCTTGCAAGTTATTTCTCATGCACATCTCATAGCATGGTATCTTTCTCTTAAATCAAAAAATATATATAAAGAATTAAAAACAAAAAATTTACACAATAATATATTCCCTAGATATGATACCAAATGATGTAGATTAATTATGGAGAATTCATAAACAACCTCATCATTTGGTTCTCTATCTAACTAATCTCATACATTTGATGATTTGATCTTGATTGTCCTTGCTTAGAACTAGTTTCACTCTCCTTTGTATCAATGGGTTTTTTATCCACCATGGATGGAACCATATAGTTGAGGTGTAATTAATGTTAATATATCCTTTAGTATCATTCACATTTAATTTCAATCTCATACTATTCATCTATCTCACAAACTTGATTCTAATCTCTTTTAGTTGCTTTCTAGGATCCTTCTTAGGTTCACAAGGATCAAATCTCACTCTAGGCTCCAAGAGTTCAATAAATAAACATGAATGGTATTAAATTGTCTCATAATACTTTTATATACTTATTTCATCGATCAACTCACCCTCCTTTGCTTTTTTCTACATAGTTCACACTTCCTAGTTACACTAGGCTAGTAGCCTTTTTCTGAGCCTTTTCCTCTATTTTAGCCAATGTGTCACCTTACATAAAGATATTATGAAATTACTAGGCTTCATTTATCTCACTTGACATGTGTATAAATTTTTAAAATTCAATTTTTTATCTACCTAGTACCTCCTTTGGAAAACCACATTTTTTAGGTCTAATTAGGCCTTATTTTTCACCTCAATGCTCAAATCTATACCTATACAGGCCATAAGAATATAAAACAAAATTCATTAGACATATTACATGTATTAATTTAATATTAATATTTTTTGTAATTTTTTAATAGTGGGATCTCATTTTACAAGACAAACCCTAATGTTGGGGTGTAATAGGCCTACACAGGGCCAAGTCTACTCAAAAATCCATAACTTTCATTGTATGGGGTCTCATGATCCCGAACCACTTCCATAAGGTTTTTAATGATATTTTAAATATTATCATACACTTTTTTGAGTCTTTTAATACAATAAATAAATGAAATTCAATGGAACATAATAAACTGGGCATACATTATTGACTGTGACAGACATGCAGTTGTAAACCTTGATTCCTGCTACATATTAGGTCAATTTATAAAGTCTTAAGACCTTTATTTGGTTTATATAATTATTATCTTAACCCCTCCAATATTTAATGATCCTCATTTATCTTATACCAATACTTGTTCACCAAAATGTTCATCATCCTACATTTTAGCATGGAATTGTATAAACACTTCTATGGTCTGGGTATCCTTGAAAAGGTTTTAAACTTAGTTTGGGATATTCCTAGGTTTCAAAAATTTAATACACCTTGAAATAACCTTTTATTAGTCTTTTTAACCTTCAAATATCAATTTCCTTTGTTTATCCTATTGACTATGTATGACAAGGTTACCCATAAGTTTGTAGGAACAACATATTCTTTTCTTCATTATCTATTCTCTCCTAAGTGACCAAGGTTCATAATATTATTTGGTGAAATATCCACTCATCCAAACTGCACATTTAATGACCTTATGACAAGAACAATGAGAAAGCTTTCTAACTACACTTTCAAGATGACTGTGAACCCTAAAATAGGGTATGGGTAGAACATACAACCTCTAAATTTCCAAATGGTTATTGGTTTCCTTAAACTTATTCTAAGTCATCCCACTTACCTCCCTTGAATCCATAACCATTTTTTTATCTATTAAAGACTTGTAGTTATCAAAACCAACAACCTTATTAGGGAATTTTGCTCCCTTCCACCTTGTAATATTCAGGTTTCTAACACTTGAGTTATTTTTCCATTATTTATCCATTATAAGATGCTATCAAGGATTAAAAAAAAAAGGTTATATGATTGACATAGATACTGAGAAACAACATCCAAACCTTATTCTTGCATCAATAATTAACAACCATAACCCAAACTCCACTTTATGTACTTGTCATGTTACATACATAGCTTTATCTTACAAACTTTATCCAAATATCTATTTCATAGTCTCAAAGGGGTTATTCAATACAATATCAAATAATAACATGAAATACCTATAATGTACACAACTAACATAGTTTCTTGATTCTTTTATATAACATTCATTACAAAATATTCCAAGAATGGACCTTGAAGGTTATATCCACCATTGAGAGGTTCTTAAAACCATTGCTCTTTTACTCCCTATATTTCTTTGGCTATATCTTCCTTTCCTCTCTCCATCATCCTCTCCTAAACCATTTTATCTCTATCACACAATGAATTTTCTATTCTTTTTACAATGTAGACTCTTGGAAATTAAAATAACTTCTTGGTCATAACCACCTCAACGTACCAAGGGGAATTTTCAATTATCCATAAGACTTATCTCAAAAGGAAAACATGAAAGTGTATTCAAAATCCTAGTCATGACTTAAATGTAACTTTTAAACCAATGTTGCTCACCCAAATATTTCAGCAAACCAAAATGACCTTGTTGGACTCTTGACAAAAATTTAAAATTATAAATTCCCTATTTTAGAGGGAAAACACCTAGGACCTATTTAACAAAACTTTATGACTTCTAATGGATTCCAATGACATAATTATACCACATAAATCCTTTCAAACATCTTGACATTCAACTTTGACTTATTTCATCCAATTCTAATTATTAGTTTAAAAATGATGTTCTTGGCTTGATGGTCCTACATCATACTCCATAAGAGGGAGAAAAATTGAGCCACCTTATTTCTTCTTTGATTTGCAATTCCATATATATGGGTAATTTATTCTCAACATGCTATTGATCTTGTGTATTTTCTCCTTCTTGTGTGCCAAAATCTTACATTTCTTCCTTGTGGCTTTGTCTAACTTTCTTATGTATTCATCTTCCACTTCCATGAAATGTTCCAACTATTGTTTCTCCTTTATTTATGCATCTTAAAATTGTACTCTATCATATTTAATCTTATCATACTCATTTGTAACCAACTTGTATGCATTTTTCTTCTTCATACTTGCTTCATGGCTTCTTTTCTCATCAGTTTCACTTGTGACTTGCTTGTTTTGTGAGTTTTTCTTCTTATTCATGCTATCATATTCATCATGAGGCTATATTTTCATTTAATTCATGTAAATATCCATATTTTTATTGTATATACCTTTTTTATCTACCTTTTCTTTCCACTTATTTAAATTTTGGCACTTTTTCCTCTCATCTTACTCACTATGCAAGTGCAATTTCTCATTTCTTTCTTCATCACTATAGTAAAATGTTATTTGACATATTTTTGGCTTACCACATCCACATTTATCAAAGGTAAACTCATATTTATCTTGATCCAATAAATATCTCACCTTATTTGCTCCTTCATGCCCCATTTTCTTTCTTTCTTGCTTGCTTGCTAATTTATACATTTTCTTGTATTTCTCTTTGTTGCTCCTTTCTTGGTATTCCTTGGAGTTATTGATTGAATTTTAACTATTATTCACATATTTTCATATCCTTTTATGGACTAAACATGTCCTCAAAAATTATCAACTCCTCTTGTAAATTGAATGCATCAACCTCTTCGTATGCTTCATCAAATCTTGGTCCACTTTGCTCTTCATTGTCTTGGGGGCAACTTGCTCTTTATCTCCTCCTTAGAATCCCTCATTATTAAGAGTATTACCACTCTCCTCATGATTCATACCATTCTTATAAAAAAATATTTGAGGTGATTATTCCTCATATTTCCATGTTACACCCTCATCCAATAATGCAATAGTTTCCATGTACAAAGGATCTTCCTTATTGGAGTCAAATTCAAGAATATCATCATAAACAAGATGCAAAAATATATCTATGAAATACTTATCTTCCTTTATGCATTCATTTCCTTGTTAAAATGGTTTTAGCTTCACTTCTTTGACTTGATTTTCTTATTGTACCTCTCTTACTTGCTTTGTAGGCTTGTCATCTTATTCAATATTCATTATTGCTTGGAATGCATCCACAACTTTATATCGTTGTACTCTTTTCCTTATTTTCACAACCCACTTTCTACCTTATATCTTCTTGGGATTCCAATTGCCTCTCTTTGTATCACTCTCATTCCTCATGTCTTGGTCATCTATCATGCAAACTTGATGTGCTTTGTCATTTTCATTTTGTTTCCACATTCATCCTTTCTTTCCATATGTACTCTTTATTTGTTTGACATATTGTTTAAGTTTAACCTCCTTATTATTTTCACCTATTTTTTCCATCCACTTAGGCCACATATACCCATGCCCTTGTTTACCTTCTGAGGGCTGAAATCTATCATTTTTTTTCTCAACTTGCATATTAGCTTTACCTTCATCATATATACAATCAAAATATATGCTTAAACTATCATTTACCTCCATAGGTAACTAATAAAATCTTAGTTCTTCATTCATGTCTTCATGGGTGACCTCTTTGTCCTCTTGGGAGACCTTCTTATCTTCTTGGTACACCATATCTTTTGTTTCAGTTGTTATGCATGGTAATGCATCATAGTATTCCTCTTTCTCATTATATTATATATGTGAAATGCCTTCAATATTCAAAACTTTGTCTTCTTCAAGAGGTTCATTCTTTTTGTCCTCTTTTTGCCACTTGATGGGTGTCATTCTTAACCCATTATTCATAATCTTTGAGGCCTCATACTTGGCCTTCATTAATTTATTCTACATACCTACAAACACAAACTCAAAAGCAATGATATCATATAAAAAGAGATATCATATAGTCTCTTTGAATGCCTTTATCATAGGCATTATCCATCACTTATTTTTTTCATCTTCATGTGATCTTATTGGCACTTATCTCATCTTATTTTTCACTTAAATGAGAATTATATTCACTAATTATCTATATTTTTTCTCACTTTCAAACATTTCTCTTCTCTTTCCTCTTTGGGTTGCCTTCTCTCTCTTTTATAATCTTTCAAGACACTTTTCTTGTGCATTTTTCTCATAAGTGATTCAATTTGCCACTTTACCTTTCTTCTCACATTCCAACCTCTCCATTGGATTTATTGACTCTCCATGAGATTCAATATGATCTAAACCCTCTCAAATCTCTACCCCAATTCTCTTCTTATGTTTGTTATCTCTCTTTCTATATCCATCTTCCCCATTCTTCTTTGTTTTCTTAGTCTATTTAGACCTTTCTCTTAACACGTCTTTCAAGATTGCCTCTTAGAAAAATTTTGGGCCTTTAATATTATTGATACCTATCTTTAGGATATATTATTAGCTCTCTTGACTCTCTTTTGGATTATTGTCTTTTCTCTCTTCTCTCTTGGAGCTTCAATGCTCTCTTTTCTCTCTATCTTTTCTAGTCTTTCCTAGACTATCTCTTGTCCTTCTCAAAGGACTTTGGAGTTTAATATATTCAATATATAAATATTATTCTCCCATTTTTTGACCTTATTAGATCAAAATTGAAACTTTATCCTCGCTTAACACCCTGCAAGTTACTTCTCATGCACATCTCATAGCATGTTATCTTTATCTCAAATAAAAAAATATTAAAGACTTCAAAACACAATTTTTACCTAAGAATACCTTACCTAGATCTAATAAAAAATTATGTAGAAGTATTATTAATAATTCATAAACAACCTTTTCATTTGGTTGGATATCTAACTGATCTCATATATTTGATGATTTGATCTTGATTGTCCTTGCTTAGAACTAGTTTCACTCTCCTTTGTATTAATGGGTTTATTATAAAATATGGATGGAACCTTCTCCTTAATGTGTAATTTAATTTAATATATAACTTATAGACATTCACATTTCATTTTAACCTCATACTATTCATCTATCTCACAAATTTGATTCTAATATCTTTTAGTTCCTTTCTAAGATCCTTCTTAGGTTTACAAGGATAAATTTTCACTCTAGGTTCCAAGAGTTCAGTAAATAACCTCGAATGGTATTAAATAGTCTCAAAATACATATATATTACTATTTCATCTATCAACTCACCCTCCTTTGCTTCCTTCTACACAGTTCACACTTCCTAGTTACACAAGGCTAGTAAATTTTATTTGAGACTTTTCCTCTATTTGAACAACCTATAACCTTACCCAAAGATATAATTTCATTCCTAGGATTAATTTATCCCAATTAATATTTTTATAAAGTTTCATAATCTATTTATTTCTCTACCTAGTACCTCCTTTGGAAAACGACCTTTCTTTAGGTCTAATTAGGTCGTATTTGCCACCTCAATGCTCAAATACATACTTGTACGGACCATAAGAATATAAAAATAACTTAATAATTTATATTACATGGATTAATTTAATATTACAAATTTTGGGAATTTTTCAATGGCGGTATCTCATTTTTACAAGACAAACCCTAATTTTGGGGTTTAATAGGCCTACATAGGGTCGAGTCTACTAAAAAATCCATAACTTTCATTATATAGTGTCTCATGAACATAAACCACTTCCATAAGGTCTATAATTATATTTAACATATTATCATACACTTTTATATGTCTTTAAATTTAATAAATATGCGAAATTTAATGGAACATAGTAAACTAGGCATATATTATCGACTATGACAGACAAGTAGTTATAAACCTTGCTTCGTGCTACATATTAGATAAATTTGTGAAGTTTTAAGACCTTTATTGTGTGTATATAAATTTTTTATTACCATTTATAATATTAAATGATACTCCTTTATCTTATACCAAGACTTGTTCATCAAATATATTCATTGTCTTATATTTTAACATGGAATTGTGCAAACACTTATGCAGTCTAGGTATCCTTGATAATATTTTAAAATTAGTTTAGGATATTCATAGGTTTATATAATTTAATAAACCCTCAAATAACATTTTATGAGTCTTTTTCACCTTTAAACATCAATTTCGTTTATTTAGCCTATTGATTATGTATGACAAGGTTACATATAGGTTTGTAGGAACAATATATTGTTTTCTTCATTATCTATTCTCTCCCAAGTGACCAAGGTTCCTAGTATTATTCGGTGAAATATAAACTCATCCAAACTACAAATACAATGACCTAGTGACAAGATAAATGAGAAAACTTTCTAAATCTACTTTCAAGATGACTCTGAACCCTAAAACAGGGTATGGGCAGAACATACAACCTATAAGTTTCCAAATGGTTATTGGTGTCCTTCCACTTATTATACATCATACCAAAAACCTCCATTTAATCCATAACCATGTTTATATTCTATTAAATACTTGGATTTATCAACACAACCAACCTTATTAGGTAATTTTATTCCCTTCTACCATGTAATATTCAGGTTTCTAATAACTAAGTTATTCTACCATTATTTATCCATTATAATGTGCCATAAATGTCAAAGAAACAAGTTTATATGATTCAAATAGAGACTAAGAAAAAAAATCCAAACCCTATTATTACATCAAAAATTCATAACCATAACCCAAACTCCACTTTACATAATTGTCATCTTGCATACTTGACTTTGTCTTAGAAACTTTATCCAAATATCTATTTCATAGAGTCTCCAAGGGGTTATTCAATATAAAATCAAATAAGAACATGAAATACTTGTAATATATGTAAAAATAATATTTTCTTGATTCTTTTACAGAACATTCATTACAAAATATTTTAAGAATTAACCTTGAAGGTTTTGTCCACCATTTAGAGGTTCTTAAAACCATTTCTCTTTTGTTCCTATTTTTCTTTGGCTAGAGGTTCCTCTCCTCTCTCTCTCATCCTGTCCTAAAACATTATATCTATATCACATAATGAATTTTCCTTTATTTTTAAAACATATACTCTTGGTAGTTACAATAACTTCTTGGTCATATCTACCTCAACTTACCAAGGGGATTTTTCACTTATGTATAAGACTTGTCTCAAAAGGAAAACATGAAAGTGTATTTAAAATCCTACTCATGACTTAAATGTAAATTTTAAACCAACGTTTCTCACCCAAATATTTCAACATACCAAAATGACCCTCTTGGACTCTTGACAATAATTTGAATTTTCAAATTCCCTATTTTAGAGGGAAAACACTTAGGACCTATTTAACACAACTTTATGACTTCTAATGGATTCCAATGACACAATTAGACCACATAAAGAATTTCACACACATTTAAACTCCAATTTGACTTATTTTGTCCAATTTTTACTATTATTTAAAAAATTATGTTCTTGGCTTAATGCTCCTGCATCAAAAACATTCCCCAAGGAGTGGTAAATACTATATTTTGTTGGTATTTTGGCATGATATTGATCTGATTGCATCTTGAAAATCCATCCATGAGGGAAAAAATTTCAACCTAGATGTGGATTAAAACATATCATGTCTTTATTCATTAGAGGAAATTCATCCTTGGGGTAGGCCTTGTTGAAGTCTCTAAAATAAGTGTAGATTAGATCCCTTATGGATTTTAACTTATAAGAACAATGTTTTAGATTTACTCTAAATAGTCAATTGGTCAGATGAATCTCACTTCCAATATTTTTTATAAATATTTATTAACTAAAATAGTAATATTAGGATGCATATTATGCAATTTAAGCTTCACATGTTTGGCATCAAGATGCACAACAAGGTGGTGTAAAACTAAGATGGGGTCGAAACCTGGCATGCCTAAATAAACCCATGCAAAAATGTCAACAAACACTCTCAAAAGAGATGTAAAAACTTAAAATTGTTCCTTAGTGAGGTACACACCTAATTTAATATATTTTAGGTTGTCTAGGGTCTTGATGTTGGCTTTCATAGTATATTCTACTAGGAGAGTTGATCCATCTTCTAGAATAGTTTTCAAGGATGTGAATTAGACTACAATGGTAAAGTCCTCTAGTCATAATATTTTTTCAAGATCTCCCATGCATGATTAATATGTATCCCCTAAAATCAGTAATGGAAATGTAAAATATGTATTAAGACATTCTCAGATAATTTGATCAAAGGCATGATGTTCCTCTATGTTGAATTCAAACCCAAAATCAAGTTCATAATTGGTGGTCTCTTGAGCTTCATTTGAGGAAATATGAATACCCCATTTTAGTGGAACTTGAAATAAGATTTCATGAAAAGACTAGCCTTACTCTTTACTTTTTCCCTGGTCTAAAATTTACTCAAATAAGTTTTTAATTTGGGACCTCAATGTATTATTATTATTTTGTTTTTGGCTAAGGGTTTTTGCCCACTCTCTAGAATAGGCTGAAAGATTAAATTTGATAGAAAACCCTTATTTTTGGTCTCCCAATGAAACATTATCTATTAGGCCTATAAAATCACAAAATACCTCATCATTCTCAAAATCATGTAAAAGTACTATGGATTCTTATTAGTTCTAGTCTTTATGTTAAGGATGATATGGGGGAATTGGGGAATGTTGAATTACTTGAATAATGATACAAATGATTTATGGGTTAAATAGGTTGGTACTAGTAAGGTTTTCATAAATTCTATGATCAAAATTTGATTCACTTCTAGCATCATCATCACTAGTCATTGGCGTTATAATATGAATAAGATACATTGGGTCACCCCCAAGTGGTTTAAATCCAAGACCATGAGTTCTTTTATTTTTGGTCATATAAATGGGCTCAATAGTCCCCTATTAGTTTCCCCCTAGGCTTCCACGTTTATAGGGTGGGTTATCCATGATCTTATTATGGATGGAATACTTTGGAATATGATATGAATCATCTAATTTTTCATTATATAACTTGGAATCATCATTGGCAAGAGGTTCCTCTTCTTGGCTAGTGGATGGTGTGAAAATAATAGGTTTTGGGATATGAAGCTTGTATTTTCCCTTTTGTCACCATTCCATGCAAGTTATTTTTGATTTAAGCCTTCCATAGGACTTGGGGTTCTATGGAATATTGGAAATATGAAATGTGTCATGGGTAGGATGCTCTCCTAAACCATTGTCCAAAATGAAAAAATGATTATACATTTTAAGAGGAGGCATATGTGAAGATGAGGTAAGGCTATAGAGGTTTATATAATTGGTCTTTGGCAATTTAACTAGTGTCTCTTTGTCTTTGTCCTTATTGGGTACTAGGTACAATTAGATAGTTACCTCCATCCTTGAATGAGGAATCTTGATACATTGGTACAATGTTGAAGGGATTACATGAATTTCATATATCCATTGTCTAATGAAAAGCAATTTGTATAATAGGATTAGGTCTAGCACATGGTAAAGTGTATCATGTGTTAAATACCCAATGATCACTAGCAAATTTATGAGCCCTTGTGAATCCTACTCTTCATTATCATAAGACTCGATAGTAATAGACTCTAACGATATCCCAAATTATTGATTAGCTTTAGAGACACAATATTTAGGCCCTATCCATTGTCTATGAAGGCTCATTTTACTTTGTGATGTGTGATGATAATTTTAATGTATAATAGGTTATTATGGAGAGGTCCAATGGCTGACATATCATTTTGGTTGAAGGTTAACTATTATCTTGGGGATAGATGTCCAACCAAAGCTTGAAATTTGTATGGGGTTATGTCATTGTGAACTTGTGATTAGTTGAGGAGTTTTGTAAGGATTTTCTTGTCTATAGTATACATACAAAAAAAATATAGAATAGATATTTATGTAGGTGTATTTTGGAGTTATTCCATAATGTCATACATCCTTTCCTTAATAGTGTTAATTATCTTGGTCCTAGCTAGTCTAGTAGTATAGGTAAGGTCATTGGCAAGAGGTTGTGGGCATGGGATGATAATATTAGACCACCAAGTTATGATTTAAAAATATGGATTGGATATAGGACCATTTATACTAAAAAACAATGGAGATGGGCTAGGGAGGACAAATATTTATTATTGATACACTTATTTATGGTCACAAGGTAATGAAGATTTATCATCATAAGGCCCTAAAATGATATTCTTTGTTTTTTATACTTTCCTACAATCACAAGTCAAGGAAGGATTACTAACATACATAGGTTGATTAGAATTATTAGCTAACAGTCTTAGTCATTTGGTATTTGGTCTAGGATTTATAGTAATGGTAGAAATATACCCACCTACAATATGACCTATAAATTTATTTTAGTCATGTGAAACTATCTAGTAAGTCTATTGGCTATTGAGGTCATTTTGGCCTTAGATCATTACATTTGGTGGTTGATGTTGTTATTGATATGGTTTTTGTTATGGATGTTGTTAATATTTTTGTCGTTGTGGTCTTCATTACTATTTTTATTGATCAACATTGTTATGTTATGGGAAAAGGATTTTTATAGATACCCAAATTTTAATTGGAATTAGATGCTCTATTATCCAATCAAATTTCTTCATTTTATAACATATTTTTAATTAGGTTATTTAGTTACACAAAAAAATGTATATAATGTCCATGAACATGATGGTATTCATAGAAATCATGCATTATGTATTAGTCTAGATATGGTATACTTTCAAGCTAGTGTTTTAGAATTGGCCAAATAATCATATTATCTATGGCTAGTTTGTAAAACACTAATTCAATGAGTTCACCAAGATCATTCAAGACTCTAGGAGTGGGTCTTATTCTTGGAGGAGGGATTTACAAAGGTGGTGGTTGTAGAATTTGAGGAGATGGTTTAGATTAAGGAGTTGGCTACACTTGATATATAGGTTATTGATGCATAATAATATACATTTCTATCATAGGTTGAGTAGAAGATGTTTGCATTATTTGTAAATGGTGTGACTTGGTTACTCCATTACCGACATTATTATTTTTATGATTGAATGGTTTGGATTTTTCATAGTTGTTATCTTGAGCTGGTACAAATGCTTACACTTGGATTGGGTTAGGGTTTTTGCTATGATTATAATTTCAGGAGGTCCACTTGATAATCCCTTTTTTTATAAGTGCCTTTTCACTCTAAAATACTTTCTTAATAATCTCCTTGAATGTGTGCACACACTTAAGCTCTAGATGACAATATATTTCACTATTTAAATTTTTAATAAACACAATAACAAATTATTTATGTGGTAAGTTGTGGGTGAAATGATTATAAAGTGATCTCCATTTTTGTAACTAACACACAAATATCTCACAAACTTTATGTTTATCTTGACTAAAATCTACTATGGAAATCTCATGCTTGAGATTGTAGGATAAATGTTTCACAAATTTGTTTAAGAGATCATCAAAATTAGATATAGAATTTGTAGGCAACTTAAGAAACCATTCCAAATCCTATCCATATATACTTTGATTAAATAAAAGGAGTAGGTTGATGTCACTATAGGTCACCAGATGGAAAGTAACAAATAACTATGTTAGACATGAATTAGAGTCTCCTTTACCCTTATACTTGTCAAATTTTTGTGTCATATAACCATGATGAAATGGTATAAGATACTCTATGTTAAATATGTATAAACACACATCATCTAATTTAAATTTATTGGTTTTTTTAATTCTTGAATAATGATAATCATATCCTTCATTTATTGCACCTCTTAGGCCAAGAAAATTGATGTTACATTTATTTGTGGCTATGGATATGAGGTCAAAGGTGGATTACCTTTATTGGGCTACAATAGAGACATGGAATGTTTGAGAACATTAGTTTAATTGGTGAATCAACTAGGAATATGAATCCATAGATTAGAATGTAGATGTTGATATTGCATACATTATTGGTATGTATTTTGGTTTAGATTTGGTATATGACCTTGGGTTTAAAGGAATTGGGGTTGTGATATAAGAATATGGATTTGTGAAATGTACTATGCCTATTGAGGTTGAATAGGTAGTTTTTCTCAACTAGTCGAAAATGATTAAATTGGAAATTGATATTGACCAAGGCCCTATATTTTAATCTATAGAACTTACTAAGTAAAAGATAATGGTTTCATAATAAGTACCTTTTGGACATTAGTACCTATTTCTTACACAAACACATGTTGTGAACTATATTATAGTTAGGTGTTTGCCATTTTTCTTTTACTAATGGAAATATTTTGTTTATTAGACAACATTTGAGATTGTAGAGGTACATTTATCATTACCTCTTGAGGTGCATAGTGTTCTACCTCTAGTGTGTTGGTAAATTGGTTTGGGATTGTTGCCATGTAATATTATTAATCACCTATTTTTGTGGTATAACATTAATGTAATAGCCTAAAAGTGGTAATTGGAGCTAAGAGTGTCTCTTGAGTTACCCTATTGCTAACTTAGCCCTAGACCCATTCTAGAGACTTATACTAACTTTTCTAGACATCGATCATACCATAGTCACCCTCAACTAATAAAAATATAGTCCTATAATTATCATCTTAGATCCCAATATAAATTTATTATTAGTTTACCAATAGGACATTACTGCCAAATTTTGGCCACTCCAACCACATGGTGTTAGTGTTCCCAACTAGGTGTTATTGTCCTTAGACCTAACTCTTCCTAACATATAATTTTTCAAATGTGTCCCCCTTCCTAATTAATATTAATCATATTTTATTATTATCTCAAGAAATATATCCCTATAAATAAAATTATAATTCACATCTATTCACTAGAAGGAAAATAGATGCAAAATGTATTGAAACCAAAGACAATGTTGAGAAAAATCAAGGTATTTGATCCATATTATGCTATAATTTTGCATACTACCAGCTAAATCAACCATAATACTAGTTTTAAAATATTTAAAATGTAAATCACATTCATGGAATCCAATCCCACTCTCATTATATCATCCACTTTCACTTGAATCAAGCACTAGGTGGGAGAACAAAATTGGGCTTGATCCATCTTTAGTGTATTGGTATGTAGGTAAATCTCCTCATAATCAGGTGTTGAGGATGTCTAGTCTATCCTAATAATGAACACAATTATTTTTAATGACATAATTTTAAGGAGTATTAGGGTTTGTACACTAAATCAAGTTTTACAGGCACACCATAGATCTCTAGGTTTAGTGTGTGAAAGAACAAGACCTAAAAACACAAGTACAGATGCTCATAAAAATATGAACATTATCATAAATGAGACACTACCACCACCTTAATGACACTACAAAAACATGGTGTTTATTTCCATACTAACCACTATTGTCTAGTGATCATATCAACACAAGAATCTTATTGATGACACTCAAAACTACTCAAATCTCAACTTTTAAAACCTAGATCATCTATGACAGTTAGTTTTTAGATAAAGTTGATATTTATGCCTATTTATTGTTATTTTTATAATGTAAAATAATGTCAAATTCTTTAATAAATCAATTTTTTATTATTTCATATTATTTAATTGATTTAGACATGTCATCCATTTAACCAAACATAGGTTTTACATAGTAAACCCAAAAAAGTTAAATCATTTAGTGAACCCGTTTGACTTCAAATATTACTACAAACCCTAGATTTAATTCATACAAATTTTTTACAATAAATTTAGGGATGAATAGTTATAATTTTCTAATTTTTTTAGACAAACTAGATAATTAAATCAATTTCATATTAGGGTTTCAAATTATTTTACATGTAATTTAAATTGTTGTAAAAGAAACCCTAGATTACAAAACCTTAACCCTAGATGATTTTAGGGTTTATATATTTTTTCCCTATTTCATTAGATAATATTAATTATTTATAATTCATATATTCTATTTTAATATATCTCTTTCAATTTATTTTCTATGTTCATCTAAAAAATATATCTCTCTTCCCCTAAGAAGTGTTAGACTAGGTTGTAATCCTATAGAGCATATTCATATTATTACTATTCGAACATATAAAAAGGATAAGGAACCTATTATAACTATAAATATGAATCTTTCACACCCTAATTATGTGGAATTCAATGACAATGATTTGAAGATGAACAATATAACCAAGATTAAGATCAGGTCCACATTGAGGATAAAAACACACTACTTACACTTAAAGATAATGATATAATTATGAATAATGATGAGTTATTAAATTTATTCAAAGATATAATTATATAATAAACCCTTTATCATGAATAAATTCTATAATACATATTAGAAATCAAGAATAATATAAATAATGGTTGATATTCAATGCCTCCAGTTAATAATGTTGTTACACCTTTAGTAGGTCCCACTCAACTAACTCAGATAGCACAACCCAAGATTGTTATTCAACCATTAGTGATAATTACAACACTTATGGCTATTTATTATACTATAGATGTAAAATACCTTATGAAAAAGGTCCTTATTGAACATTATAAGGTTTTACATCTTGAGAAAGGAGCAGCTCATCCATCACATGCCTTGGATTCCAACATTCTCTTGTATACATATTTTCCACATCACATATTTTTGAATACTTTGCCATTAAGTTTCATGGTACCCATGATCACATTATATGATGGAAAGGGTGACCCAAGGCATCACCTCAGATCCTTTCACATAGCATGCTTGCACTATGTGTCTAATGATTGGCTTCTTATGAATCTATTTCCACATAGTCTCAAGGATTATGCCCTATAGTGGTTCTATGTTTTTATAGATCAATCTATCATGACATTCAATCCTTTAGTCTATATTTTCCTAGTACACTTTTCCATCAACAATAGTGATAGATATCATATACACAAGTGCCACAACTAAATAAAAATTCAAATGATCCTATCTCTGATTATGTCTTATGATACAAGATAATATTATCCAAATTGACTATCCCCATGGTAGACAAAGAGTTTTAGGATATATTTAAATAGATTTTATTACTAGAACTATACAAAGGTATCTTATTCAATAAGTATCCAACATTTACTGATAAATGCCATATGATTAGGGAAAGAGAGGTTAAGTTCTTAGAAATGGGCAAACTCAAGTACATAAATGGATTAGATTCAATTATTATGAGTAATAAAAACCTCCCTACAATGTAAGGGCCACAAAAAACAAAAGTGATCAAAAGGTCATAGTTAATGCAACTTTCGAGCCTTCTCCTAGATTGGTTTTATTCACTCATTAGTGCAAAGTCTTCACTAATATTCCATAGTCACCAGCATGAGGTTTAAAACTATTGGAATGAAATGTCATATCTCTACATCCAAATAAAAAGGTTGATATAATACAAAATCTTTTAAATAATTATGATTCAAATGAATTATATGAGTATCATAGGCCACCAAGACACACTACAAAAAAATACATTAGCTTGAAGCACAATATACAAGATCTCATTGAGCCTAATATTATTTATGTGGCCACACCCACAAAGACATCAAAATAAAAAATAAAGGTAAAGTCACTCATGATATTTATAGATCATTTCCCAAATCATACATATAATGAGGCATGATGCAAATGAAGTGTTCACTATACATAATAGGTGCCTCCACCACTAGATTTTATATGCACTTAACCTTTGGCATGTTTAAGGATATGTGTGGCTGACTTTTAGCTTACATACCTCTTTTATATTCTTTTTACATTTATTTATGTTCTTGGTTAAGTCAAACTATGGAATAACCATGGTTAAGTGGACTATATATAGGACATAGCGGTTAGTATTTGATCATCATATTAAGTATTATGCTCTTATTGCATTATTGTGGAGGTTGCCCCCTCTATGTGGCTCTTCTATATTATCTAGTATTCTAATATTCTATAAATTATTGGTGTGTGATCTCTTATCTTTATTTATTCTATGTAATATATAATAATTCTATGTAAACATCTAACTAATATCCTTATAAGTGGTATCATATCTTCGATTTGGGAAAGTTTCATAAGTCATATTTTTGGATCTAGTGAGGCATGACTTTTATGAGTGGAGGGAACAAAAAAACATAACATGTAATCTGGGAAGAATTATTTTTTTTTTAAGTGCAATTTTTTTTCAGAATGCTTTTTTGAAAAAAAATAATAAAAAAAAGTCTAGAAACTTTTTTCCCTTTTCACATTTGTAGTCATTATAATCATCTCATTGAGATGATCATAATGGTATATTCTACCAATAAACTTTTTTGGTATCAAAAAATTTCACCCTAGTGAAAAAATCAATCATTAGATTCATCTTGGTGAGGTGATCACAATGATACCATCTCTTGGTATAATTATTTTGAGGAAAAAACCCTCCTAGGGTTTGTACATGGTAGTCTTACTACTCAAAGAAAAAAGGGGGAAATAAACTCCTAATACTCTTTCTAAGGATGACATGGAATCTATAACTTAAGATCTATTTATTTCTCAACTTTAGGCTAACATAAAGGGCTTGGTGTAGTATGATTACTTTGTTATAGTTTAGACTAATGTTTCAAGAATGTACAAATAGATTAATGGGGTGCACACTTAATTACAATAGATCACTATGCAATTGGTTGACATTTCATCTTAGTTATATTCAAACAACCCTCTAATTCATCATTTAGGTCCTCCTCCTCTCAACACTAACAACTTCAATCCTGGTGTGAAACTTATGTTACCAAAAGTGGACATGCATAAGTTTGATGATAAGGATCCTCTCACTTGTACTACCCAAGTTGATAAATTATTTGATCTACACCAAACTCTTAGTTCTTAGAAGGTGATAGTGGTGTCTCTATATCTTGAACCTAAGCGGTTCATTTGGTATCATTGGTTGCATACTCAAATGAAAAATAATGATGATCTTATTACATGTTTTTTTTTCACTAATGATTTATTGGCTCTTTATCTAAATAATGTCTCTAAGAACTACTTCAACTAGTTGTCTAAACTGCATCAAACAAGAAATATGAAGGATTATGTTTATTAATTTTAGAATATATCCTCATGAGTGAAAGACATGACTGGTAAAACTTTGACTGATATTTTTTTGGGTGGAATCAAACATAACATCCAATTAAAGGTTTAGATGTTTAATCCATTGTTTTTATTAGAAGTTATCCCAAAGGCATGCATGGTAGAAGAAAAATAGCTAGTCAAATCAAAAAAATTTACTAGATACTGGTCATGATCTGACCTTTTCAACACCATCATTTTCTCAATCCACAATATTGACACCCTGGAAAATTGAGAAGAATTGATCCAAAGGGTTGTGTTATGGTTGTGATAGTAAATGGAGCAAAGGACATCATTATGTTGAAAATAATTTGTTTTACATCAAAGGTGCCAATAAGGATGAAGATGATGAAGAGGCAATTATTGAGGATGTAGAAGCACTTGAAGAGGAATCTAAAGACTCTAAATCTACTATTTCCTATCATACCCTTTTAGGTATTGGTACACCCCAAACTATTAAGGTGGTGGGTTTATCTAATAAAAAGGTTACTATATTGATTAATTTTTGGAGCACACATAACTTCATCAATAGTAAGTTGGTTTCTTGTTTGAAATGTTTCATTTATCTTTCTCTAAAATTTTAGGTCATGGTTATATATGGTGGTACTATGAGACATTTACTGGACAACTACGTCTAGCTATCCATGCTAAGGCCATAGAACTAGCTAGGTAACAACACATAAGTGTCTTAGGATTATTTTTTTAGAAATAAATTGCTTCAACTTCAGACCAGGCCCTCTTTCTGTCACTAAAACATGTTGATATAGGTTTTCACATGTAGCTAATAATCAGGTGAAAGGGTTATTAATCCCTTTCCTCTCTTAGAAGGATCCTTGAGTGAATAAATCTCCATAAGGTCTCAATTAGTAGGTCTTGGTACATAGTATAACCTATTAAATTTGTTGTGACCATTTCATTAAGGGGCCATGCTAGTGAAACTAATTCAAATGATGGATTAAGCTATAGACACTCTGAGGCTCAATTGATACACCATTATTATATTAAAAAGTTTTTAAATGGTGATGTATGAAATTCAACAATCATGATTAAAATTTAAAGATAGATTAATATTAGTCTTGAATTAACACTATTTAAAAAATGGTAAAAAGAGAGAAGTGAAGAGAAAAAGAAAAGAAAGGCCCTACTACCATAGAGATGAAACTGAAGCATCATGTTGAGCAAATCTCATATAAACTATTCCTTAGTTGATCCAAACCTAGTACAACTCTAACTAAAGGATGGTGTGAGAGTTGTTATGTGAAAAAGGGACATAACCACCATAAATATGTGTAGGAGATGAACATTTGACTACACAACAAACTAAGTATCAAGGTATTTCTTGTTGATTATCAATGGTAATATTTACAATAATGATTCAATTGTAGACTTCATTTTTGTAACAATAATAAAAAATGCTACACTAGAAAGCATGAAAAATGATTGGTCTACTAATTATGAAGACTCCAAGCATGTATATTCCATTACTCTATCTATAAAAATGAAAGTATCCTTACCTAAGCATAACCTCATCCATCCTAAATGGACATCCCTTATTACTATGAGGATTTTGAACTCAATCAAATTCAAATGTAAATTTTAAAATTCAAATTCACCCACTAATGGGTTATTTACATATAATCATCACTGTCATTATAAAAATGCACTTGATGGGGTAGTTTTATATATCTAATGAACTAAAGGCATGCCTATAATTTTTTCAATTAAACTATGCCTCAATTGAATTTTGGAAACTAAAATCCATTGGGACTGCATCATGATTTATAGCTATGCAATTAATACTATTCCTCCTTAAGGAAAACTTTGTCTTATGTTATTCATTTGATGTTAATGTGCATGCAACACTCATTATTATGGTCTCATTCATGATCTGGGCCACATTCTCAAGCACTTAGATAATAGGGACCATGTTGTAATTGATTCTATGAATCAAATCAAACATGTAGTTGATTCTTAACCTCAGATAGTTTTGATGGGTAAATAAGCCATCAAAGATAAACTTGTGTCTTGGTGGTAGCATGTCAAACATGTCCATTGATCTAGTGGTCCATTATCACATGGATTATCCTCTCTTTTAATCTATTAATCACCTTGGGTCATTTTAAAACCCACCTACTAGAGTGTAATGATCTACCACTTATCATATTATGATACATTGGACTCTCCTGAGATCTAAAAAATTCTAATGGTTCTTCCACCCCATAAGACTACCATGTCCAATTGACTATTTATGTCATGGTAAAGAGATATTTCACCACATGGCATCATCTCACTCACCTAGAATTATGACAAGGCATTACCATTTCATAGACCACCCCAGGGCTATAGAGGTGTGAGGTTTTACCATGTGGTGTCCTCACACTCACCCAATTTATTGAGGCTCTAACATCATTTATAGGCCTATACACACCAACTAAAGGCTACACAGGAGTGATATTTCACCACATAGAATCCTCCCACTAACCCACTTACCTAGAAGTTCTACACTCTATATGAACATCTTTGGGATAATAGAGTAGTGGGATTATACCACATGACATCATCCTGCTAAATCTCCATCATGGAGCATCACTGGTGTCATTACCCCCAGATAATTTTGAATAAAATCAATTAATTATCTAAAGTCATTTTTAGTGGTCCCAAGATTGCTAGGTGATTAACACATGGTATTGGGCCTTTTATTTATAGAATTAACTAAGTCTTTTGAGGTAAAATAAGTTTTGTGTGTTCCTAGGAAACCTCATGAACTTGGATAAGTTATGTTGAGTGGTATAATGATAGATGGATATAGGGAAAGCATGAAATCAACTAAGTCTTGAAAGACTTCTTAGATGGTTCTAGGCTATAGAGAACTATTGAAAGGTTCCATGTGGCACTAAGATGTATTAAAACACTTGGAAGTTAATATAAATAATCGTAGTCAGTAGTCTTTGATTTATATGCCAATGACTAAGAAATTAAAATGAAAATGGCTAAGGCAAAAGCCAAAAAGTGACTAAGTATAAAATGAAACAATACAAAGACTTAGACATTTTTTATTGATTAAAAAATCAATTTAATCCATTTATATGAAAGTGACTAAGTAATAAAATGAAAATGCATGAATGCTTGGTCATTCAAAATGATTTGAGAATAGAAAGGGAATAAATTGATTAGGAAAATAAGCCATAAAACTCTAAAATAGTAAGATAGTTTGCACAATCTTAAGGAAAAATAGTCTAAAAGGTAGCATTAAAATATGTTTGAAAACACAAGAATACAAACATACCATGACTTAGTAAAATTATTCAAATTGAGATATTTAAATTAATACATCTTATATGTTAATTAAACAAGTAACCACCATGAAATCCAAAAGATATAATACCAAACTCCAAATCAAAAAGAGTGTCCCCATTATCCAATTGAAAATGGGGCATTTTATGCAAGAAACAACCTAAGATACCATTAATTTTCAAATAATGAATAAGCCACAAAAAACTAGGGACATGAGAATGCACAAATATTGAAGGTAATGATTGAAGGATGAATAAAATATGGTTAGTTATGATTTTTAAAATACTAATAGATAGATGCAGGATATTTACAAAATGAAAAGTGGAAATGATAAATATGAAGATAATAATAAGAGTGATAATAATGGTGGTCAAGCTAACATCATAAATTTCACATGACTGAGTGTTGCCTACATATTCTAAATAGACCTCAAGCCACTATAGTTCTACCAAAAATGGGATAAATATGATGAAAAATGATGAATATAAATGATGAGTTGATTTTTAAAAATGTCAAAGAGAGAGGATATTATGTGATTCAATCAACAAATATGACTTAAATTAGTTGATTTGATAATGGATGATTCTAAAAGGGGATAAGTTTCTAGTTTAACACATCATTCTAGATAAGCCTCAACCACTTGAATTTTTACTTTACACATGAGAATTTTCACCATGGTATAAAACACCCATGATGACTAGTAAGCAATGTGTGTAAAGACACAAACACACCATGATATGGTGAAATCAAGATGACATTATTATCATATGCCAATGGATGGACTCAAGTATGAGTATGATAAATAACCAATATATGTAAAAATCATGATGATCCCAAGGAGACATATGGATTAATTTAAGGGATAAAAATAGAAGGAAACATGAAAACACATATACATTAAATTGAAAATAAAATTAACATAAAAAATCTTATTGTTAATCAGTTTAAAATCCACTTTTGAAGGTTTAATACATGTGATAATTAGATACTAACAACAAGCAAGGACATATACAATAGAAGGAAATCAGAATAAAATATATTTAAATAATTTGCAATATACAATAGAAGGAAATCGGGATAAAAGATATTTAAATAATTTGCATGATTTGATTAAAAAATAGTGGGGAGTCTACAAGGTTGGATTAATAAATTTATATTAAAGAGGGTAAACTTTGGAAGGACATGTCTAAATGGTTGCTAAAATGATTAGATTATTGATTAACAAAAGATTATTAATTGGATTTAGGACAAGACAAATGAGTTAATATTTTTTGGATTTATATCTCTTTCAGATATTTTAGGCCTTTTATGATATTTAGGATTTTTTATATTTTGAATTTTTATAATATTTTGAGTAAGTATATGTAGGGGATATTAAAAAAAGAAAAACAAGTTCTAATACCAGGATGGGATATGATAACATATAGATGAATAATGTTGCATAAAAATAGGCAATGATGGAAGGAATCAAGAATCTAAAAGGACCATGTCACATTAGAACCAATTTTATAGTATTAAAAAAATCATTTTGAGATATGCAAACGTGTTTTCCCAAATGATTCTCAATATTTCTTCCACTTCATTAATAAGGTCAAAATAGGAAGACTGAAGGGTAGGAGAAGATGGATGAATAATATTGCATAAAAATAGACAATGATGGAAGGAATCAAGAATCTAAAAGGACCATGACACATGAGAACCAATTTTATAGTATTCAAAATATCATGTTGAGCTATGAAAACATTTTTTCCCAAATGACTCTCAATATTTCTTCCACTTCTTTAATAAGGTCCAAACAGGAAGACTAAAGGGTAGGAGAAGATGGACAAAGATGATAGTTTGATTTGGATATCCATTGAATAGAAAATATGGATCAAATTACAGGGATGTCAATGTGGATTAACCTTACCCCCTAATTTTAAATGTATTTTTAGATAAGAAAGTATTTACACATGATGCCAGAAACCTAGTTTTCAACATGGTACTTTCCTAAGGTACCACAAGCATGGTTTTCACCATTAGGTGAATTATTTATGTTTTTTTAATATATTAATTTTTTATCATCTAAAATTAAAAGAGGATTATGAGTTACATAATGATAACCTTTTTATGTGTAACACATACCCACTAAAGATATCTTCTCTTCTATAATCCTACTACTAATGTGGACTACATTGATCTTGTTGTGATATTTGTTATTTCTTGATTCTACTTATGTTGAACCTATAAATAAGAGGTCATAACCTCTATAAAAAAGTGTTTTTCCAAAAAGGGTAAAGTGGGATAGGAATTAGAGTAAGGATCTCATGTGATAGTATGATATAATATTTGGATGAAGAATGTGCTTGTAAATGAATGTATACTTGGTGGGGGACCAATGTAAATTAGGCTTAATAATCACACACATTATTTCCAACTATGGATGTTGTAATCACAACATGTTTTTAAATGTTATGGGGTTAAATACCTCTAAAAATAATCTTAATAGAACCAAAACATTTTTCTACTAATTAGGCCTGATATTTGTTACAATTTATATGATCTTTGGATATCTATTATTCTATAATCACTTCAATCATATCTTCATCAAGAATTACAAATCTGATTTGTTTATCTATTGTAAACTCAAAAAGGTTTTCACCAATAGTGTATTACTAATTATTCTTATTTGTATTTTTATTTACTCATAGTACCTCAAACAAGGTTTCACTAAAGGACATTGAATTTTGATTTTGATCGTCCCCTAGTTCCTCAAACAAGGTTTCACTAGGGAATGTTTTTGATAGCTGAATGTTGTCTAGGATCCCAATAAATGTTGTAACTTATATGTTAGTATGGAATAATTATAAAAATATGTGATTATATCACACCTAATTGACAAAATTATTAATTTAGACATCAAGGTAATGGATAAGATGGTTGATGTGAAATTTATGGGTAATATTAATGTAAGGATGAAAGGTATCACAATCCTCATAGATATTACTAGGAAAACTCACTTTAATGAAAAAATAAAGTTCCTAAAAAACCATGGAAGGATGAATAATGTAGGTAGGAGGTGTGTATAAGATGTGAAATTATGATATTGATTTAGATTCTAATAATAAATATAGTGCAGCTTAGACTAATGATAATAATTATGTTGATGTTTATGGTAATCTAATGTTAATTAGACTAGTAATAATAAGAATGTTTATGTTTATAAGGATGTTTCTATTATATTTGATTTTGATGTTGTCATTAACCTTGATTCTTATTTTGATGTTAAATCTTGTTTTCATTTTGAAGTTGAACCTTATTTTAATATTGGTTGTAAAATGGAACCTAATTCTAATTTAGATGTGGCCAAAAACATGGCATGTTGGATTAAATTTTCCACGAGTACCTTTTTTACTTTTCACTTAGAAATAAAGACTTTAGGACAAAGGGTTTTTATAAAATTTGGGATATTTTATGATGGGTTAAATATGAACTCTTGGGTACTAATGGATTGTTTACAAATGGGCACATCAAAGATGGGTCTTTCATCAAAGAGAATTTCTTCATCAAAGATGCATCAAAAATAAATGGAGACTCATCAAAATTTGACACATCAAGGATAGATGATTTGATAAAAATGTAAAAGGTGGGTTGGTTGTCTTGACCTTGACTTGAAAGTGGAATAATTTTATCATGCTTAGGAATGGGATCATGACATATCCCTATCGAGTGATTATCAATATTGAGTGAACTTACGTCTTCAATAGATTATGGAAATTTGAGGAGCAATGGCATAAAATATTTGGATGGTTGGATTTCTTATAGATCTAAGGTTGGATTGGATTTTACACTAGTGGATGAAATTTCAAGAGTAGATGTAATGTGTTGGCTAAGTCAAGAGAGTTGGTCTACCACATATTGACTACTAAATCACAATGCTACAACATAAATATTATTATGGGATTACATGGGTATAAATAAGTTTTGATTTACAATTTATTGATTTGTTTGACTTGGCCCAAAAAAGAGTAGATTGGTTTGATATGAATAACCCCAAAGAGGGTGGATTAATTTGATTGGTTTGGTCCCAAATAGGGTAGACTATTTTGATGTGATTTTAACTATTTTCAAAAATTGGCCTACATATGAAATTTTTTCCTAGATGTATCAGGCCACTCTCTTGGACCTTTTAATAACCTTATACACCCATGACTAGTCCCTTTCTAGTTCTAAATTGATGTAGTATAGTATCTTGGGAGGTCCTGGTGTGGTGTGAGAAGTTGATCAGAGTTATTGTTAAGTGGGTGATCTAATGGTGTAATGAGGATACAAACCTCATGACCATAACACATGTCACTTTCAAATTTTTTAAAAATTTTAAGCAAGTTTTAAGGTGAATTTGGAGATTTTGAGGAAAAGGCCTAGAAACAGGTCTAGAATTGTAAGTAAAGGATCCAACAGGTTTCTAAGGTGTTAAATCATTAATTGGAATTAATTAGGTTTAAAAAAATTATCATATATTTTAATGGATCAAAAATTAGGTATAGAGAAGCTATTGTGCCTAAAATAACCCCAAAAGTGCATTAGAATACTTAAGTGTCCCCAAAATAGAAATTTCACATGAAAAATTAACTTTTTGAGGAATTAATTTTTTTTTTAAAAATTCCTCCCACCTCATTATGACATGTTTTACCATTTTATAAATTTTCAAGGCCATTTGATGCCATTTGGAGTGGAAGAGAGGAGTTTGGGAGCAAAAGGATGCATTTTGGAGCCTTTTGAAGCTTTGGAAAAATAGGTTTTTAAAGGATTTTATTTATTGAAGGTATAAAATATAATATGGAGGAATAAATGGTGTCACTAATATCATCTCATAAGCCTTTTAAATAAAATTCCATCATAATAAAAAATAGAGGCAAGGAAAACCTATTAGCTACAAACTAGGCATAAAATAGGTCTTATACCATTAATGAAGGTCTAGAAATTTTAGAAGTTTTATATAAGGAATTAAAGGTATTTTAAAACATATAAAATATTTCCCAAGTGTTTGATTTCATATGTAATATTATAGTTCTTTGTACTAAGGGAAAACCATTTTGGGCAGTCTTCGATAGCTCTAAGAGAGGCTCAGGTTTTCACTTGATACAATCAGGAGAGAGAGAGTTGGGTTAGAAGATTTTGGGAAGTGATAGGGACCATAATTTAATTCCAATTTGTGTCATTTTTGGTATATTTTATCTCCAAATAATTATGAAAATTTTATAATAGTACAAGGGTGTCTAGATGGCCTACTCAACTAGATAAGGTCTAGGTTTTCTCATATTTCTTTGTTTCAGAATTCAATGAGGAAGAATGGTTTTAGGTGTATTTTTTCAAGGTAAAATAAGACCTATTAAAATTAGTTTCATCATCCAATCCCTCATAAGAAGGTAATTATGGCATAATACCTATTTTACATGTTATCTTTGTGAATGAGCCATTTGATTAGTTTTAGAGTGAAGCCTAGGTTAGAGATGTAATATACCTCATCATCCTTATGCCACATTAACTTAAGTGATCCATGATTATCAATAATTATTATTTAATCAAAGCCTTGATAGGTCAAATTTGGGTGAGTCTTGCATGTCAAAACACCATCTGCAATAATCTTTGTCCTGTCTCAAAGAAAAAGAGGTAATGAGGAGTTTCAAGAGGTTCATTTGAGTGTAATTCATGGGAAAAAAGTTATGAGGGCATCATTATTTTAAAATTCATAATTGTGATTGAGAGAACCATCATGAAAATATTTATTTGATCAAGTAACCACTTTCAAAAACCCCTATTAGTAAATATTAAGGTTATTTAGCATAGTACTAGGTTTCAAATTTAGCTCCTTATCCTCCTATAATGGCCTCCAAACTGATATAGGTTGAGGTTAAGTTTGTGTTTTCATATCACTCTTCAATATGGTATTAGTGTGCTTCCAAGTTATCCTTTCCTCTTCCATCTCCTTTAACCCCATATCATTGTCATAATCAACCATCTTCCATTATGTTCATCCTTTTTTCCCACCTTCCTTTCATGTTTTTCATCATATTTCATCCCTACCACCCTCACACCATATCCATTCCAAGGATAATATTGAATATAACCAAGGGTTGATTGATACCACCATAAGCATAAAAGAGAGTTTGTATGTTCAAGAAAATGCCTTACATAGTCAAGAAAATTATGCCCTATAGCCATGATAGTAGTGGATGACATGAAGAGCATAAGTGAAGGCTATTGGACAAGAAAGATATAGCTTTGAATTTTTTCTATTAAAACTATCTCATCAAGATAAATGAATGAAATACAAAGAGTATGTTCATAAGTGATGACCTTTCTCAAGGTAAATTCTAGTCATAATTTGTACCACACAGTCAGTATAGTCATCTTGGGGAAGAGAATGGGAATGCGCTTTGTAATTTTTTTATCATTAAATTAAGGTGGTGTAAACATGAGTTATAAAGATGGATTGTTAATATAAATGAGACCTTATTTAAACTCATAACCCTTAAGAGAAACTAATCTTGCATCAAGGTTCAAATTCAGACCTATAGGCCTTAACAAGAATGTATACCTACAATAAACTTTTCTCATGGGAAATCTATAGGTCTTTAAGTTCTTGGAGGCTAGTTACCATAATAAAACACATTATCAAGTATTTAATTTGATAAACTTTAATAATTAAAATGCTAAAATGAATAAAATTTTCCAAGCCTTGAAGGGTTAAAAAGGAACAAGAATGTATACCTATAGCTAGCTTTAAACCATACCTATAGTCAAGAAGGTACTCTATGTTCTTAAAGAGACCTAAATATCCTCAAATTTCTTATGAGAGTTTATTATTTTTCTGAGAAATAATCATCATGATATTAAATCATAAGTACTTTGTGTAATGGAAAACTCCATAAAGCAACCTCAAACATTGTCCTTCTCTGTACAATGAGCCTAATTCATAGACAGTCAAGCTAGGGTGAGAAATTATTTTTGTTTTCAAAGGATAAGTAATGATTGTCCATGTGAAAATTTTTCAAGTTAGTGTATGTCAATTTGAGGCCAATAAAGTAACAATATAATTTTAATAGGTATATTCTTAAGAGTGCCCATCTATAGTCCTACTTTGGGATAGTAACCTACAATAGTCTTGCAATATTTAAGTCCTTTTAAGGCACAAAGAGGCTATATCAAACATCATATACAATAAATAGAATTGAGTTTTTTAATTTAATGAATATATAAAGAGGAAAAATATTTTCAAGTTTTAACAAGGGATTAAGATGGAAAAAAGAAGCTACTACAAACTCTCAAAAGGACACCTACAACCAACTAGGTGTAAATTAAGCTTAGTAAGGTTTTCATGGTTTAAACCTTAAAAGGATGATGTTGTGTCTATAGGACTAGCATGTATAGGAAAATTAACTTCACAATTATTGTCACTAAATTTCAAAATTAGTCAAATCCTAAGTCAAATCCATAGTATGTATAGGCATGGCATACACAGTCAAGTACCTAATAAAAGGTCTATGACCAAGAAGAGATAATTAATTGTAGAAGATTTGATGTTATCAAGAGAGATAATTTTATTTTTATAATATCATGATTGTTATAAAAAGGGTATTTATATCTTCATGACATAAATATGAACATACCTACATCCTTAAGCACATCGACAATTATGATTAAGCAAGTCATGTAATCAAATTGTCAAGAAGTTGAAAACATAGTGATATTTAAGGGAGTTTTATGTTTAGGGAGATTTTTTAAAGGAGTAAGGTATAAGATTTGAATAATAATAATTAGATGGAGATACATGTAATTTTGAGAGCAAACGTAGTCATAACACCATCCTAGAGGGTTTTAAGGTCAAAGTGATCACTATGGGGGTTTTTATAACCAAAGAAAACTCATATTGTCAAGTGTTATGGAATCTATTGAGGTCCTTTATAGGGTAAAAGTACAAGTGAAAAGTTCAAACAATAGCCTGGAATCCTAAATTGAAACAATTTTACCTATACCCTATTTTGACATAGGCAGTCTATGAGAAATAAGTGTGTGAACTTGAAGAAAAGATATGGTAGGTTGAACAATAGGTATTTGAGAATTGGTAGAGTGATATATAAATTTTAAAAACCTATTCAAGGTCCTAAACCCTTTTGAGCTTCCTTAGAACAAAAAATATGGCAAGTTGAAATCTTCACTACCTTGCATAATCACCCTTTTATGCATAAATTTCTATATTTTTGTTTTTTGGGAGCAAATGAGGATCAACAAAAGGTTATATTAGTTTGAGGACATATAGGAAATGAAAATATACCTATATATGGAAATTTATTCCTTTGAAGCTGGGCACGACTCAATATATGGATTTATCTAACCTCTCAACTTGTAGAGAAGAATGTCTAGTATTTCAAGAAAAAAAACCTATATTAAGAGTTCCAACCATTGAAAATTGGTGAAACTTGATAATATTGCTTGTCTATACATGTAAAAAGTGAATAAAGTGGTTTTACCCCAAGAGAGTAGAAAAGCATAGTTTTTAGAATTGTTGATTTGAGATAGGGATAATTAGACCTAATAAGGGGGTGGTTAACAAAGGAAGTGTTGTCACATATATTTTAAATCTTTGAGGATATGTCTCATCTCTCCTCATCCAAGTGACACAATTGAAAAATCTCTAGGTTGTGGGTGAGCCTAAGAATGAGGTGAATCTCTAGATAGGGCTAGCTCCCTTGATGTACCACTTGTAAACCAATACTAAACCTATGTTTGTGAGGGAAAATGGAGAGATAAAACTGAAATAAAACTATCCTAAGGGATGTGACACACAAAAATAGTTGATGAATACCAACTAGTTGCATGTTTGACATGACAATAAGGGAATAACTCAACATACACTTCTCCAATCTGCATCTTCTCACATCAATGTTACATTATGAGGTTGTGATGAATGTTTAGGTTACAAGGACTATAAAAGACGCCTATAATGACACTATTTGAATATAATAACTCGTTAAACCTTGAAACATCATAAAACACTTCACATGCCCTACAAGAAGAAGTTTTCTAACTACAAATAGGTGAGAGAAGGAGACAACATGCTAGGAAAATAAAAGTTATCACTAAGTAAGATCCATCATCTAAGAAAAACACACTATTAAAAATCATGGAAAAGGGGAAATATATTTTTATTATAGATCAAATGGTATGAAAATGATCAAGGATTCACCATACTCAGGTGGAACACATCTTGCAAAGGCCAAAATGGCTAGTTCTTATAGAACTTGAGAGAGAGAGAGGAGAAAAAATAATTAAAAAGGTCAAAAGGACACTTGTAAATATGATAAAATTATTTAAATATTCATTATAATAAGTTTTTAAATGAACCATTAAAGGTTAGGAAGAACAAGTGTCACCCCAAGTCATGAAACTCTTGAAACGTGGCATAAAAGTTTTCATTCTAGCTCAAAAAATTGCCTTCATTATCCACATCTATTTGAACATCCCAAAAATTAATACGGATATGTATTATGATTGGAATGATATATAATGATTTAATACATGACTATCCATGTATTGGTTAACTCATCTATAATCTCTTATAAGTGAGCCATCACTGCCTGCAATCTAAAAAACTTCTTTTTTAGTCACCCCTCACACTTGGCCTCAAAATTGGCCTCATTTTTACATGAAAACACATGGTATGGAGTGGATGATTCTTTTAAATACCCTTGATTTCCTTAAATTCATTAGTAAAACCTTAAAATCATCTCACTTGAAGTTTTCTACCTTTCTCACTAGTTTGGTCACTATGCCAATTTTGATTGGCTAAGATGAAGTAGTTTGTTGAGGCACTTATTAGTCATTCCGAGGAAATAAATTTACATGGGTAGTTATATTGAGACCTAATATTCCATTCCATATTATTTTAATGTCTTCAAACCTCTTGAAACCTACACAATACACAAAATAGTCAAAAATACCATGTTTTGTACTCCATCCATATAGTTTCGTATAACTCAAAAGGATGGGAAGGAGACTAAAATATTGATATAAAAATTTTAAGCACTTTCATTGTCAAACTATGACATTATATTAGTTTTCCATCTTTATTTCCTTCATCGGGTCCTTATCCAAGTGTTTTCAAGGGTTTAGGTCTATTTACCATCTTAAGATTTGTTCATAAAAACTTGTTATTCAACTCTCAAATAAATGTCAAAAAATTATTTGTTAGGACCCTGTATAACTCATCATATCTCATTATATCTCCATGAAAATAACAAAAGGAGATACAATCACTTAAATTTGTCTTATCGAGCTCCTTTCTCCTTTTCCTATAGGCCTATTATTGTCTTTGAGATCAAAACGAACTCCTCATGTTTCTTATGCAAATTGAAAACATGAACACACCTAGAATGACCCTAAAATAATTCCCAAATGGATTATAAATTTCATCTCAAGGTGGAAGTGTAAATGACTCTCCATTTGGCTTCTAGGCCTAAACCCTACTCGACATACTTGACTGCAACACTGAAGGTTTAGAGCATTATGTTTAGTTTTTCCCCTCTTTGTAATGTTTTATATGTTGGTATGGATGTTTTCCAACCTTCCAAAACTATATTAATTTATAAATTAGTCCTTATCTCACCTCTTTACCTTCCTTTCCCAGTACTTTAGGGTTTTTATCATAAAGGGAGTGCCCTCTATCTAAGACAAAATAGAGGGAAATCCCCCTATTCCATCATTAAAAATGAATATTTGAGAGGGTTATGCAGGTTATGGAGACTCTATATACCAATTTTTGGCCTTTGGTTAGGTCATATAATCTTTCAACTCCATTAAAACCCAAAATAGATTGTATAAAAAGTATTATGTGCAGGGCTAAAGTGTGAATTATGTTATGCCTCATTTAAAGCTCCTCCTCTATGCTTGATTTATACTATCAGGGGCCTATAAATACTTTCATGATCCCTATGGAGGTTTCCAAATTTACCTTAATCAATCCAAACTTCCATATGTCCCTCATATTGCTTGCCTGGTCAAGACTATGTTACCCTGCATGTCTTCCTTAATAGTGAATCATGTAGGTGGTTGTGCTTGTAATTAGTGCATGAAAATTATATATAGTTTTAAAATATATACTTAGATAAAGTTAGGATAATTTTTTTTTTAATCATTCATATCCTATTCTATCACATAGATACCTTGTCCCATTTTCTTGTCTACTTACAGTCACCTATAATTGACTGTGTAGGGTCATTGTAGGTGTTTATGAGCTTGAAATATCATAATGTGTGCTTCCTAAGCCACTTGAAACCTTTGAAAAAAATTTAATCACTTTAAAAAAAAATAAAACATATCCTTAACAATCATACATTTAAATAAAGAAACATCCTTTCAAACTTGAAACTAATGTTGGTTGTAGGTGAACATATGGCATGATGGGACACCTATAGGTGAAAATATGGTCAAAACTCACTTATAAACTTAATTTGATGGTATTTTAGATCATATATTTCAATTTAAACATTTTTAACCATTAAAAAATGAAGGCATGGTTTGGTATTTCAATCTTGAAACGGAAAGTCACCTTAGATTTTCAAAACCTATAGATGACAGTGAAGTAAATTAGTTTTCAAATGGAAATTTTGAGGATCTTAACCATTGCCTTCCACTAATCTTATACCCAATAAAAATTTTCATATTTATCTCCTTATATGGATAATAAACTTAAAAAAAATTAGGATGCATCAATATATTTTGTAACCATGTTATATGTTATTCAAAAAATGCCCCTAGACCTCTATTTTCTCATTTTAGCGACTAAATCCCAAAACTCAATCATTTCCTCTTGATCAAGGTTTTAAATCTCATTTGTTAAAAATAATTATTAAATCATGACTTAAATAATATTTATAACATATTAATAATTTAAATAAGGTTTTCCCATGTCAAAAATCATCCATTGAGATTTCTTAGTCCTCTGATAAGCCACTTGTAGGCAGTTATTCCACAGTGCATGTAGTAGACATAAGTTTAGTTAGTGTGCATTATTTTACCTTTATGAGTTGTATATCCATATAAAAACCTAAAAATTAACTCTTCACACCTAAAATATATTGAAACCACCACAAATTATCTCATCATAGAATGGCATCATCATGATATACCTATGTGTGTACCTTGAAAGGTATGCAGGTAGTATATGCAAGTGTGTACAATGATTATTATTTATCCTTTAATTATTTTTAATCTTATTAAAATGCCTCAAAATATATGTTAAAAAACTATGAATGGATTCAAATATCTATGCTCCTACTTTCCATGTGGTTTTCTTCTTCTAAGAACCTATGGATGAACATTTTCATGGCAGACTGTGTGAATGAATGTGTAGAGTGTCACTGCCATTATTCTAACAAGTGAAAAGGGTTACATGATTTATAATAATATGATAATGTTTTAAATAATTAATTACCTCTAAAAAATTCCATATATGTGTCTCAGAGCTTTTTACACATCACTTGGTTGATTGATATGACAATTATAGAACAAATTGACTGTATGATGGTTATGGCTGCAAACTCATGGAATGTTTCCTTGGAAGATAAGATTTAAAGGTGAAAATATTGTGAGGACATTGAAAAAATTATGAAGAACCCATTTTTACCCCCTAGGATTATTTCCAAAACACGAGGATCCTAAAAGTGTTGAAAAACTACCTGTCATCCCAAATGAAACTAATCTACCAACTTGAGATGATTTGCTCACAAAAACACCATGAAACATGAAAAAAAGTAGGGAGATCATATTATAAGAGAAAAAAATCCTCTATAGTTAACATCACCAACTATTTTTTTTGAACTTGTCCAAATTGGAGCAAAACTTATATGGTGCATAGATTGGTAAACAAGAAAAACATAGTCATCTTTTAAAGTATGGTTTTATAAAGAATCATTGACCAATATTTTAAATATTATTATGTAAATGGAAATATATGAGTGTACTACCACAATTAAAATTCATTTGACCTAAAACTTCTTTCACTGACCATACCAAGCATGAACCTATTAATCACTTTTGCATGTCTAGAAAGGCAAAGGTATATAATGGTTTTATCTCAAAAATGAAACTTAAAGAGCATGTAAAGAATTTAAATTAACCTAAGGAAGATGAATATACATTTTATCACCTTCTCTCATGTGTCACCTTCCCTGATGGGCCATACAAGTGCCAAACTCTCCCTTTTTCAGTTAGTTTCTTGAATTTTAGTTAGATAACCTATAGGATATTTTATTTAACTAACATTATTGATAGTTAATCTAACCTCTTCAACATTTAAAAGTAAAAAAAGACACCTAAGCACGTTTGGAACCATGGTACTTGCATTTATGACCCCTAAAAGCCCATTAAATGACCCAAAATGATAAAGAAACTTATTAGACCATGACTAAGGCTAAAAAGCCATTAAATAACATCAAATGTATTATAAAATACCCTATGAAAAATTATTAGACCCCTAAAACATCTAAAAAACAATTTTTTACCTATAGGGGTCCAAATTTGACTTTGAAGTCAAATTTGGTCGATAAAATGGTGAGTTATAGGGGTCATATGCCTACTATACTAAAGATCAGTAACCTTATTAGTCCATTAGGATTAAGGAGTCATAAATTATAATACAAATAAGAATAATTTTAGCATTAAACACAATCTTTGATCAATACAAGACCAATGAATACCTTAACCACATAAAAAAAAATACACACATAAAGCAAAAGCAAACACACATGTGCTTCATGAGAACTTATGGAACACGCACACCAAACTAAACAAACTAACTCAAACACTAACTAACTTGAAATGAAAATTCCATATTGGATAAAAGGGGAAGTTTGATTCCCTTCTTACTTCATGACATGAAGGAATGAATGAGATATATAGTCTTTTGATCCTTGACATTGATGCCGCCAACTTTTCCATGATGTTTACCAACTTCATTGTCATTATATTCAATGAGAACCAGGTAGCTTCAAATAGGTTGGATATGGAAATTAACTTCTATTTCATCCAAAAATGCTCAAATTTCTCATATATATCCTCAATTATAACCTCTGATGGTGGTTCAACAAGGCATACCTTCTTTCTTTCCATAGTGCTCTCAATAAGATTGGGTTTCTTCTCAGCCACAAGTTTTTCTAGCTCATCAAGGAGCTTTGCATATTCTACCCAATCTTAGTCATTGTCCTTCATGGAAGACTCTTTCTTCACCTTGTCATGTACTTGATCCTTATCTTAGAAAAACTCTTCAAGCTCTTGAAAGAACCTCATTTGTAGCTGCCAATCATGTTTATCCTCTTTATCATCTAGAACCACTACCTATTTAATCTTCTCTTCCTGATGTATGAGTTCATCAAGCTAGTGTTCTTCAAGATCAAATGAATTTTATGGTGATTCAAAATTAGTCTGAGGTATTGTGTCATATTCCAGGACAACAACTTCTACCTTGGTCTCAAGAGAGTTTTCTAGGACTATAACCTCTTCAATCTTCTCTTCTTAATGTATGAAGTCATCAAGCTAGTGTTCTTCAACATTTGATACCTATTGAGGGATCTCAAGTTGTATCTAACCTATCATAACCTGAATTTTCTTATTAAGGGCTTCAATATCTTCCATCTCCTTCTCCTTCTTGGTGATGCCAAGACTAGGCATCTTGAAATCATGTGACTTAGCCCAATGAGGCTACCAAGGAGGTATGTTTTCTTTAAGCAAGAGTTATTAATTATTATCAAACAAGTTCAATTATTTATGTTCCCACACCACAGGTCCATTAAGGCAAATATTTATATGATGGGGACAAGATGAAGTAGTTGGTGGGGTTGGAACATAAAACTCAAAATCATATTGAGAGTGAAATGTAGGGGATTCTTTTGGAAGATCTTGAGAAAAGGGATGCAGACCTTAGGCTAAAATATCTTAGTTTTTTTCCTTCCATTTAAAATTCACTTAATTATGATCTAATTTATCTTGATCACTCTCTTAAGTAATGTTATATGGGGTGTGTTTAGGCATAGGATCTTCTTTTGGGTCTAAACCTTCCATCACACCTTGACTTAACAATTTCATCATTGACTCTTACTCTTAAATTTTCTTGACTAGGGTCTATTGGAAAAGTCTTTATTAAATTTCATAAGAATCATCATGAGGATAAGGATTATAATAGTGTTGACATGGAGAACAAGAGGTCTCTTGTGGAAGGGTGGGAGGGACTTGCATAGGTTCAACCCTTCCTCAACTTCACATTCCTTATCTAGGCTTTTATATTCTTTCTTTCCCCATTATTCCACTACCTCATTAGAGATTAGGTTGTTAATATTATGAATTTATTATTGAGTTATTGATGTATCTTGAAGAGTGGATGAAGTGTTCAAGAAACTTGGGATCTCCTTAGGCTTGGATTCTCCACCTTGTCTCTAACTTGGAATCTCATATCTAGATGTATTTTCTTGAAATGTGGATGTAATGGGAGAGGGAAATGAGAGATTATATTCCAATTATTTTTCTAATGAGATGTATTAATTCACTTTCATGTTGGCCAACTCAATCTTCCTATCAATGTTTTCTTCAAACACAAGGCTTGTCTCTTTAACTCTCTTTTATGATTGATTGGGAAAAGGATGAATTTGGTAAGCTTGATTGGGTTCATGATTAGGAATCATGTAGGACTAATAGAAATGCTGGGTAAGTGTATATGAAGGATGATACACTTGATGATGCTTCTCCTCATAAACTCTTAGTTTATCTTCCAAGGATGAATTCAAACCACTCACATATATTATCTCAGTTGTGAGCTTATGCCAATTATCTCTCTCAATAAGAGCTCACTCTCTTTTAACCAAATATATTGCATCTCTCACCTTAATAAAAATATGACTAGGAACATCTTGACCATGTACTTTAATGTGTCAAGATATAACATATACTTCTCATAGCCCAAAAGAGTTTTCTTAAAAGTGGAACTAGATTTACTTGAGAAGTGATTAGGTTGACTAGGAGGAGCAAAATATTGAGAAGGTTGGTTATAGGACTGATAAACTTCATGATAAGGTTGATAATGTTCATATTTTAGATGACACTAATCATATTAGGGATGGTAAGGAACATTAAAATGCTGATAAGGAGTGCCATAAGCTTGGTAAACCTCACCAACTTGTGTAAAATAACACTCAACACCAAAATTATAAATGAAAATTCATTAGGAAACAATAACATAAGGAATGAATATAAAAAATATTCAAAATGAATACATAGGCTACTTGACCAGATGATGTAACTTCTGAGTCATCATTGATGCTTAGATAGATGCCTCTAAAGGCTGATGTGTTAAAAGACAAAACCAAAAATATTTCAACTTCTTGGACTAAGAGTCCCACCAAGAATGCCAAAAACTATTTTCACTTGTATTTACACCATTTTAGGAGATTTATCATCTATTATCATCTAAGTGGCACAAATGAAACACCTCTAGGCTATGAGTGAGCCTAAGAATGAGGTGAATCTCTAGATAGGGCTAGCTCCCTTGATGTACCACTTATAAACCAATACTAAACCTATGTTTGTGAGGTGAAAGGGAGAGATAAAACTGAAATAAAACAATCCTAATGGAGATGATATACCAAAATAGTTGATGAGTACCAACCAACTTCATGTTAGATATGAGAACAGGGGACTAACTCAACATACACTTCTCCAATCTGCATCTTCTCACATCATTGTTATATTATGAGGTTGTGACAAATGTTTAGGATAGGAATACTAGACAATAGGAATATAACAAATCTATTTTAATATATTAACTCAGTCAACCTTGGCACATCATAAAACACTTCACATGCCCTGCAAGAATAAGCTTTCCAATTGTAAATAGGTGAAAGAATGAGACAACATACTAAGGAAATCATAGTTATCACTAAGAAATATCGATAATAAAAGTAAAAAACACTATGAAAAATCATGTAAGAGGTAAAAATAAATATTATTATTGATCAAATGGTATGCAAATGAGTATGGATTTTCCATACTTAAGTGGAGCATAGTTTACAATGGCCAAAATGACTAGTTCTTATAGAAGTTGAGAGAGAGGAGAATAGAGAAGTCCAAAGGTCAAAAAGACAATTATAAAATATTAAAAGGAGTTAAATATACATGATAATAATGTTTTAAATTAATCATTCAATGTCAAGAAGCAAAAGTGTCACCCCAAGTCATGAAACTATTGAAAAGTGGTGTAAAAGTTCTCATTTTGGCTCAAAACACTACCTTCATTATCCACACCTGTTTGAAAATACCAAAACTAAATATATATATTTATTATTATTATAATGATAATTAAGGATTTTATACATGCATATCCATTCATTGGTTGTAGTCCTACTCATTTGGAATCTCATGGAAGTGAGCCATCATTGCCTGTGGTCTATAAAACTCTTTTTTTAGTCACCCCTCACACTTGGCCTCAAAATTGGCTTAAATTTTTCATGAAAATACATCAAATGGAGTGTATTAAAGTTTTAAATACCCTAAATTTCCTTATAATCATCAGGTACACCTTAAAATTAGCTCACGTGAAGTTTTCCACCCTTCTCACTAGTTTAGTCACTATGTTAGTTTTGACTAGCTAAGATGAATCAATTAGTTTAGGAACTTATGAGTTATTTCAAGTAATTAAATTTAAATTGGGAGTTATATTAAGTAAAAATATTACCTTAAATATTATTTTCATCTCTTGGAACCTCTTATAACCTTCATAACACACAAAATAGTCAAAATACCCTATTTCCTACTCTATCCATTTAGTTTCATACAACTCAAAAGGATGGGAAGGATATTGAAAGATTCCTCTAAAATTTTAAAGAAATTTCATGGTCAAAATATTCCATCATATTATTTTCCATCTCCATTTCCTTCATCGGGTCCTTATCCAAGGGTTTGCAAGGGTTTAGGTTTGTTTACCCTCTTAGGTTTGTTCATAGAAACTTGACATTTAACTCTCAACTCAATGCCACAAAATGATTTTTTATGACCCTATATAACTCATCCTACATCCATATATCTCCACTCAAATTAAAAATGGATATACAAGCACTTAAATTTGTCTTATCAAGCTCCTTTCTTCTTTTCATGTAAGCCTAGTATTTTTCCTGAGCTCAAAATGAACTACTCATATTTAATATGAAAATTGAAAGATTTAAGACACATTTAATTACCCTATAATCATGAAAAAACTAATTATAAATCTCATATCAAGGTGGAATTGGAAATGACTCTCCATTTGGCTTCTAGGCTTAAACCCTGCTTGACATACTTGACTACAACACTGAAGGTTTAAAGCATTATGTTTAGTTTCTCCATTATTTTTAAGGTTTTAAATGTTGGTATGGATGTGTTAAAACCTTAAAAACATCTCATAATTGTGAAATTATTCCTTATCTCACCTCTTTACATTTGTTTCCCATTAATGTAGGGTTTTGCTCATAAAGGGAGTGCCCTCTGTCTAAGACAAAACAAAGGAAACTCCCCCTATTTCATCATACAAAATGAATATGTTAGAGGGTTATACAGGTTATGGAGACCCTCTATGAAAAATGAATATGTTAGAGGGTTATACAGGTTATGGAGACCCTCTATGAAAAATTTTGTCCTATATTTATGTCATCTATCCTTCCAACTCCCTTAAAACCCAAAATAGACTGTATAAAAAGTATTGTATGTAGGGCTAAAGTACGAACTATGTTATGCCTAATTTAGAGCTCCTCTTCTATGAATTATTTATACTGTCAAGGGCCTATAAATACTTTAATTATCCCTATGTAGTTTTCCTAATTTTTTTCATCACTCTAACCTTACATATGTCCCTCATACTACTTTCTTGGTCAAGGTTGTGCTATCCTACCTATCTTCCTTAATAGTGAATCTTGTAGGTGGTTATGCTTGTAACTAGTGCATAAAACTTAGATATAGTGTCTAAAGATATAATCATATCCTTTTATGATAATTTGGTGTTTTTTTGGAATCATTTATAATCATGCATATCCTAAACCATCACCTAGATACCTTGTCTCAGTTTTTTGTCTCCTTACAGTCACATATAGTTGACTGTGTAGGGTCATATAAGTGTTTATGAGCTTGAAATATCATCATGTTTTCTTCATAAGACAATTTAAACCTTTTATGAATATTTTAATCAATTTTAAAAACATAAAAAATCCCCTTAAAACTCATATATTTCAAGAAATAATAATCCTTTCAAAATTGAAACATATGTTGGTTATAGGTGAACATTTGGTATGATGGGACACTTAAAGGTGAAAATGTGGTCAAAGCTCAGTTATTAACTTACTCTAATGGTATTTTATATCATATATGTCACTTGAAACATTTGTAACCCTTATAATATTAAGGCATGTTTTGGCATTGCAACCTTGCAATGGAAAGTCACCTTAGAGTTTCAAAACTTGTAGATGACAATGAAGGAAACTAATGTTCAAATGACAATTTTGAAGAGCTTAACCACTTCCCTCCACTACTATTCTACCCTAAAAAATTCTCATAGTTATTTTCGTATATAGATAATAAAATACAATAAAATTAGGATGCATCAATATCTATGGTAACCATGTTATATGTTATTCATAAAATGCCCTTCGACCTCTATTTTCTCATTTTGGGGACTAAATCCCAGAACTCAATCATTTCCTCTTGATCAAGGTTTTAAATCTCTTTTTTTCAACCTAAAACTTAAATCATGAATAACCTAGTATATAAAACATATCAAGACACCAAATAGGGTTTCACCATGTCAAAAATCCTCCATTGAGAGTTTTTAGTCCTCTATTAAGCCACCTATAGGTGGTTATTCCATAGTGCAAGTAGTAGACATAAGTTTAGGTAGTGTAAATTTTTTGACCTTTATGAGTTATATATCCATATAAAAACCTCCAAATGAAATACTCACACATGAAATATCTTTAAATAACCACAAAGTCTCTCATCATATCATGATATACCTATGTGTGCACCTTGAAAGGTATGCAGGTAGTATATGCAAGTGTGTACAATGAGTATTATTTAACCTTTAATGAGTTTTAAGCCTATTCCAATACCTCCAAATGGATTTTCAAAACCTATAAATGGATTCAAAGATTTGTGTTCCTAGTTTCCTTGTGGTTTCCTTATTCTAAGCACTTATGGATGAGCAATTTCATGGTAAACTATGTGGGTGAATGTGTACACTGTCACAGTCATTCTTCTAACAAGTAAAAAGGGTTCCTTGATTGATCCTACCATGATAATGTTTTCAAAATTTAACGAACTCTATCACAACTCCATATATGTGTTTTAGAGCATTGCACACTTCACCTGGTTGATTGATATGACAATTATAGAGTAGATTGATTGTATGATGGCTATGACTCCAAACTCATGGAATATTTTGTTGAAGGATGATACTTAAAGGTGAATGGATTGAAAAGACATTGAAAAAATTATGATTAAAATATATATACCCCCTATAATCATTGACAAAACATGAGGATCCTAAAAATGGTGAATAACTACCTATCATACCAAATGAGACTAATCTACCAACCTAAGATTATTTGTTCACCAAAACACCATGAAACTTGAAAATAAGCATGGAGTCAATCTGAGAAGAGAGACACCATGCTATGGATTCAACATCATGAAATGGTTTGTATAGACTTATCCAAATTAGAGTAAAACATATATGGTATATAGATTGGCAAATAAAAAACATGGTCATATTGTAAATGATGGTTCATATATCATGGTTGACCAATCTTGGAACTATTTATATGAAAATGGAGCTCTTTACATTTAATACCACCTCCCAAAGGTGTTTCACCTAAAACCTCTTCCACTAACCATAACAAGCATGAACCTATTGATCACTTCTATATGTCTAAAAAGGCAAAGAAGGAGTATACTTATTTTAGCTCAAAAGATACTTATAGAGAATGTAAAGTGTGGAAATTAACATGAAGAAAATGAATAGACATTCCATCACCTTCTCCCTTGTGTCACCTTCCCCCATGGGTTGTACAAGTTCCAAACTCTCCCTTTTTAAGTTGGTTTCTTGAATTTTAGTTGGATAACCTATAATATTCCAATTAAACTAACATTATTGATAGGGAATCTAACCTCTTAGATTTTTTAAAGGAAAATAAGATATCTAGACACCTTGGGAATTATGCCACTTGCATTTATGACCCTTAAAATCCCATTAAATGACCCAAAATGACAAATAAACTTATTAAACATTGATTAAGGATAAAAGTTATTTAAATAAAATTAAATGGATTATAACATACCCTATGAAAAATTATTAGACACCTAAAAATCTAAAAATTAAAGTTTTTTACCTTAAGGGGTAAAAATTTGACCTTGAATTCAAATTTGGTCAATAGGAAGTGTGGGCTAAATGAGGAGTTAGGCCATGAAAATTAATACAAACCTAAAGGAAGATAGAGTGTTCTGAAAAATGTCCTTATATCCTTAAGGTACAAAGGTACAGGTCTATACATTACAAAAATGTTAAATAAAGGTTACTAGCCTAGTAGAACCAATTTGACCTTGAGGTATGGAACTGAGCTATAAAGTGGTGATTAGCAAATCAAAGTTTCCTAAATGAAAACCAATTTAAGGAACCAAGATCAATTTAAACCATGTTTTTATATAAGGATCCACCTACAAATCTTTAACTCATTAGACCTCCAATCTTAAGGTATGTCTTAAAGGCTAATGGTCTAGGAATCAAGTTTCTTGTTCAAGAAAATATTATGAAAGAGCCATAGGGAACAATTCAATTTTAATCTCATCAAGAAGGATAGAGGGACTCTCAATTACATGAACTAATTAGGTTCACCTATAACTAGTCATGAGTTGATGAGGTTATAGTACAAACATAGTCCTAGCTTCCCTCTTTTGAAGACTTGGGTAAAGTGATAAAATTATAATTGCATGATATGAAATATTCATGAATATGATAATGAGTTTTTTAAATGAGTTTAAGTGAGGTTATAAATAACCTAGGATGTAGTCAAGTAACTTAAAAAGGGAGTCTTACAGCTGAAAATAAGGCTACACTCAAATAGGTGAATGCTACTTGATTATACATTAAGCATTTTGGACATTTTAAGGAAGTTAATGAGGTCATCATGATGAGGGAATCATCAAGGAGACATTATTCTCTATCCAAACCCTTAAGTACCTTCACACCTTGTCTCAGTATATACAAGGGTTAATAAATAACAATCAAGTGCATGGGTATAAAAAAAATTATTAAAAATGAGGAATTTGTGGTTTGATAGGAGGGGGATAGTCTACATAAAGGGAATTAAAGGAAATATCAAACTTAGTTTAAACAATTTACAATGGATATCCATTTACTGGCCTATAATCAAGGCAATCTATAGTGTGGAGGGTTTTGAAAAAGTCTTAAGACCTGTCATGGAAAAGGAGACTAATTGAATCACCTAGATGCATGATCATTTAGCTATGGTATTAGAATTTATAGGAAGATTCAAGAATAATATTTTTCAAGTCTAATAGAGCTTGGGAGGCATAAGATCATTGATCTCATACCAAACCCTACAAACACTATGAAGCACAATCCATATTCCAAGCTATAATGAACTTTGAGGTAAGATAGTGATTCATATCAAGGAATGTAATTATGGTTTGAATCATCTAAATATGAGAATTAGACTTCATTGAGGTCTAATAATCCTTGTAAATACCTTCACATATAAACTATAGTGTCCCCATATCAATTTACACTTACAACCATCCTCTTAGAGGGCTCAAATAATGGTACCAAATGAGGTTGAGTCCTACTTGAGGAAGGTGAGTCTAGAGAGAGTGGATTTCTCACCAATTTATCTAAGGTGGACATGATGATTATATTTAAAACCAATGAGGGAATTGGTTTTCATCTATAGAAGGACTATGTTCAAGTTTTGGATATAGTCAATGAAGGTAGGGTATAGAAAAGAGTCATGTGTGAAGGTTTAATAAGAAAATGTGGATGGAATGGGGTTTATATTGATTACAAATGACTTGAAATAAATAATATACATTTGTGCACTTCATAACCATCACCTACATCATTGTGGGCAACACAATTAAAATAAGGTTCTTGAAGGAACTTAAGTCATACATGGGTTGTATCAGATTGAAGGTTGAGAAATGAAGGGTGAAATAATGAAATATAAAGTTAAATCATAATTTAAATCTAAACTGATCATGATAAGGCAAAAGTCATGGAAAAGAGGAAGAAAACTCAATTGTGAAACTTGACCAAGTAGGTAGCATGTCACTAGGTTTTGGCAAAATGGGCCCACAAGCCAAACTATGCATGATATAATCATAAAATTTTGTGGAGTGACTCATTATAACCTTTTATATATATTAAAAATATTTTTTAGTTTTTTTTATGATGGGGACTATTCATTGTTTTAGTATATTCAACCCCATGTGTAATTATGGTCAACACTGCAACATGCTTTGGAGGAATTGGCCATTTTGGGGCATCTACAGGTCAAGTCAAAGATTGAAATTTGGTAATAATAGTATCCATGACACAAAAAATCATCCAATTAAATCCTAAATTTTTTAACAAGATTTCAAGTACTCTTTGTTTTTACATAGACTTATTGTAGTTAAGAAGGCAACCATTATAAGATAGTTGAAGCTTTATTAGTTTTGGGTACTAAAGAGGAGTTTAAGCCTTGGATAGGTTTAAAAATGGTGTATTATGATGTTTGAAACCTATTATTATATAGATAAGTTATTTCAAGAATTTTTTTGAAGAAAGACAAGTCTAGGCATGGGGGAAGCATGCATGCAACTCATGGTAAATTTTGGTAAAAAGGGTCTAGAAGACAAAGTAAAGATCCAAAAGCATTTAAAATTGGTAGTATTAGTCCTCATTACATAACATAAATATAAATAATGTTTTTAATGTCATGATATAATTGGAATTTATCTCTATTTATACACAACCCCATCCTTGTCTCATAATGGTCACCATTGGTGCAGTCATGCTTCTTGGAGTTTTAAGGTGTGGTTGAGGGTTACAATATTAAGTAAGAATTTTAAAATAAATGAAGACAATTTTAATCCTTTTAGACATATTTAATGAGTTTTCACACTCCAAAATTCATGAAAACTCCACAAGCAGTCTCAAAGGCATAAAGAACAAAGTTGAGTTTTAATCATTTGAATAGGTTTTATGAGATGTTTTAGGTGTTATGAAGGTGTTTCCAAGAAAATGAGATGATTGTAAATTTTAAATTCATCCTTTGGAGGAATTTGAGTTTTTCAAGCCTTTAGATGCTTATATTTTTAATACCATGAGGAGTTGGTCTAGTTTATTCTATTATGTTTTGAGTACCAATGTGTACTTGAAATTAATTATGGATTTATTCTAGTTAAGGGCCTGAGTTTTATGAAGAATTGTTAAGAGAATAAGCATATTTAGAATGCTTGAAAATCCTAAAAGCAATTATATTTATTTATGTATATTATCATACCTTCTACATGGGAGCCCAATATTTATATGGATATTTAATGGGTGTATTAAATATATATCCATGGAAAGAAGTGGTGGAATAGAGGTCCACAAGTTATGAAAAAATATCTTGAAGGTGAGCTTGTTTGGCATACCAAAGGAACTTTTTGACTAATTTTGTGTTTTTGGAACCATAGGTACATAAAATTCTTTATAATAACTTAGAAAACAACTATAATGTATAAATGGTTTCCTCTATCTCCTGAAATACCTATTATGCATAAGAGTTTGACACGTTTGGGTACCTAGGAGGCCTAAAATAGCTTTAAAATATTTATTTTTGTAGGTATTCAAAGAAATAAATGGTATACATACATGAAAAAGGTCTAATGGGATGTAAATAATCTTTATATGTCACTTTTAACTCTTCATAATGGTTTATATGATGCCTTGATGAGTGAAAGGGTCAAAACCCCAATTTTTTTACATTTGATGGATTGTTATAGGTTTAATGGTGATTTACACCATTGTTTTAGGTATTTAAGGTTGTACAAATATTTTTTTTATTCCTAATACAAATTATAGAGATGTTTAGTGGTATTATATAGGTCTATAAGTGGTCCTTTTGGTGCCAAATAGCCTTAGGAGTAGTTTTCAGGGTAGCTGGTTGAAGATGGATTAAGCTTAAGACCTCCATCAATAGAATCTATGAAAGTTTCAGGTTTCATGCATTTTATTGAAGATTTAAGGATAAAATTAAATTCTAAAATAGAATATAGCCTCAAAAATCAAACTCCAAAAGATAACCTCTATGGTCGGTTAAGCATCAAATGATAAGTCAACTAACCTTTTGACAAGCATCTTCTAAAAGAGCAAGTGGAGGGGGGGGTGTAGAAGTCCAAAAGAGAGAATTTTGGAGGTTGGGAGGACAAGTGGAGCATTAAATGTTTTTTAAAATTATTTTGAGAATTTTAACTTGTGAGTGGATCATGACATTATCATCTTCAAAAAAAATTGTCTTCTAGTGTGTTTCTAAGCCAATGAGAGGGATTGAAGACTATTTGGGATAATGAGGGTTATTTTGTTGAGGAAGGATTAGTGATAATTTATCCAAAGGTGGTTGAGACTCCATATAAGATGGTTGTGTCTCATTTATTGATTTTTGATTTCTTGTTTCTCCTCTCTCTCTTCCCATTTTTTCCTATATCTCCCATTTCCTTATCAAAATTTGTAATAAATACCTTTTGAATTAATAAAAACCAATTTTCACCTACCTCTTTCCTCTAACTTGTGTTTAAAAATATTGTGTATGGTGTCTTTGTGAATAAGTATTCTTCCATGTCCATTATCATTTGTTTGCCTCTTTTTAAGTGTTTTCAAGCTACTTGAAGCTCTCTACTTGAGCTCTTTCTGCCATTAATGGATGCTTGGTCTGAGTTTTAGAATTACTCTATGCTTCATGTATTTCTTAGTGAGCCTATTTTAATAAATACTTATGTAAATTAGTTATTTTGTGAGATTATGTAAGCAAGGATTGTCTTATGCTAAATTAGTGTTTATTTCAAGATTAAGTGAGTGTTAATTAATTTGGTGTATCAACTTTTTAGTGTTCTCAATCATCCTATACCCCATTTCTATCCATTTTATAATAAGAATTATTAGTTTGGGTGATCTATCAAGAGGAATCTGGACTTCTCTAAAGGTTCAACCTCACTACAGGATACCCACAACCTGAGGTTGATCCATTATTGTAGCTAGGAGTGACAGAGCCTAAAAATCTCTCCCACAAGGATTAAATTTTATGATATAATAAGAACCAAATAGGATGGATTAGTTTGATATTATTGCCCCAAAATAAGGCATATTTATTTGATTTGCTTATCCCTAAAGAGGGAAAATTGGTTTATTATGATTAGCTATGATTGGATATTGATTTTTAGACTTGATTCAAATGAGATAAAGTATGGATGATGCAAATTCACCATTTGAAATCAAATGATGGTGGAGATTAAATGGAAAGACAATAATATTATGTTTAATTTGGATGTTCAATTGATTTTTAATTATTTTAACTTGGTCAAAATAGACCATGATTTGACTTGGTAAAAAAGAACCATGATTTGACTTTAATATTTATTTCACTTGATCAAATTTGAAAATATGTTTAAATTTGACTTGTTAACTTTGAATTTTTTGACATAGAGTGTTGATTTTATTTTATTTGGTCAAAGTATACTTTATTAGACTCAATTTACTTAGTCAAAGTTTACTTAATTTGGAATGGTTGACTCAAAATAGGAATGGGGTCAAAATACAACTAATGTGATAATTTGTTTTCAAATTGGAATTGGGTTCAAATGTACGTAATTTGAATGGTTTTTAATCAAGAGGAATAATGTTAATATTATATAAAATGACCTAAAATTTGGGAATATTAATGTTCCATTGAAAATATGTGTAATTATAAATTTTATACATAGGATAATTTGTTTTATTTGATGTTTAAGATATAACAGGTAACATGAGGTATGAGACAATAATTAATAAATATTAAACATACAATACAATCCCTTTTTTTAGTGGAAGAACAGGTGTGTAACATGATCATAGATCATGTATCTACCTCACAAGAAGTAATAACAAGTTAATTTATTAACCCTAGCCTCAAAAAATACATCATAATATCTTGGGGGAGGTTAGTTTCCCTCACACTACAAATCATTTATAGATGAAAGTATTTATCTAAATTTTTGATAATTCTTTTCTAAATAGTCCCCATTATACCTCATGGTATGTGGGGTTAAAAATACATCTAAAAATAACAAATAACAATCAATTATTAATATGGTCTAGCCCCTTCACAACCAATTTATTTGTAAAGTTCTTAGTAAAGTGCAACCATAAATTTGGACTCTAAGGGTGATGTCTGATAGTGTAGCATTAGGCACAAACCCCTTTCCATCATAAAACCTTTTATGGGGAATTTTGATTTTATCTTAAATATAAATACACTTAATTTATATCCCCCATTAGATGTATGGGGTTGGTATGTATGTTGGAAAAATAAATCCCAGTCTTTATGTCATGGACTTATAAGAAGATGATGAAATCTACCCTACATCTATGTGTTTTGGGTCACCCAAGATCCATCAAGGGGTAATGGGATACCATATGTAGGATATATTATTCATAAATAATTAAACAATTTAAAACATGTAAGTAATGAAAATTTAAAAAACTTTTAGAACACCAATTGTAAATGTTTTTTTTTTTTTTAAAAAAAAAAATTATACCAAAAGAAGTGTTTACAAAGTGTTTTTGAATACAATCACATATTAGACTAGATTACCTTGAAAAAACAAGTTAAATTTTTTAGTTATGGTCTAAGGAGGTTGAATAACTATTTTTTGTCTGAATGGAAAATTACACAGATCGATCATTCCATTTAGTAGTTTGATCCCATAGTTTAATAGGGCAATCTCATCATTCTACAAATAGAAGAAACAAAGAATAATAAATTGATGATTTCACTAATTATCATGATGATATTTCTTATTTTTATGTATTTATCATCATTATATAAGGCATTCCTATCATTTAAAAAAATTATAGACAAAAATAAAATAGAGACCATTACCTTCATCATCTCATCATTCTATAAGTCGATATTTTCGATACACAAGTTAAATCTACCATTTTACAAGTTGAATCCACTGTTAAGATTTTCAATCTCACCATTTTATATTTTTTATGTTTTAGAGCCTTTCCAATCATTTTTAGTTCTTTCCCACTATTTTCCTAAATAACACAAAGGAATAAAAAAATGGATAATCTATATCACCGATACACAAAGTGATACTACCAATTATGGGAAATGAATCTGTTAATATATAGTGTGTTCTCTCTAATATGCAGGGGATTAAAAATATATTAAAAATAAAATAAAATAAGATAAATTAGGATCAAAATAAATCTAAGTTTTTAATTAAAGAATGATATAATATTCTAAATATGATTGTGTGGTGTGTGGTCCCACCAGACATTTGATATGTAAGCACACAAGTATGAGGGAGTTAGTTTTATTGTTAGTATTAAATTGAAATTGGATCCATAAAAAAATAAAACCCAAGTGCATGTACTTAAATTAATCAAGGACAAGGAGGAGAAAAATAATCACAAAGAAGACAAATAATACAATTAACCTTCCTATTGTAGCATAGAATTACACCCTTGTGAGAGGTTTCTTCAGGGTTTCTCACTCATGGCTACAAAATGGGGAAAAACCTAGGCTATGGGTATCTTGTGATGGGTTTGAACCTTTGGTTTATGGTCAACTCCATAGGTGTATTAATTAAGATCTTAGAAAACTACATTAAACTATGAATTATAAAAAAAAGGGTTAAAAAGAGGAGAAAATGATAACAAAAAACAACAGAGGGGTGATACACCAAGATTTGACACTCCAAATTACATGAGATTGAATCTAAGGAAGATCAAAGACAATCCTTACTCACACAATCTCTCAACCTAGTTATTTTTCATCAATATTTCCAAAATTAGGTCCACTAAATAAGAGAGTATGGAAGAGTATAAAACTTACACTATAACATCATCAATTATCAAAGAAGCACAAGTTCACACCTACAAAAATGGTCTAATACCTTCAAATAGGAAATCAAGAAGGATAATCACCAAGAAATAACACCTCCTCATAAATAAATCATGCACAAACTAACCATAACACTAGTTACAAACAAAGAGATAGGCAAAATAAGTTATTTTATTGCTTCAAGAGGTTTTTAAAAAAATGGGTAGGGATACACCGCACCAAAATGAGGATCATCTTTAGATATCAATAAAACATATTTATATCATCTTGAAACATCTTCAGAGCTACCTAGAGCATCTTCAAAGCATCGTGGAAGGAAAAAGGTCATTGAATGGTATAGGAGAGTGGTCTGATCCATCTAGACAAAAAATTTGTATGTAGGTCAATTTTAGCCAAAATTTATAATGACCTCCTAGGATTATATGCCTATCTATGCAACATAATATCAACAAATAAAATAAAACCCAAAACCAAAACAACAATGTGATTGAATCACTTATGGAAGGGAAACAAACAACAAAAGGGAAATGTGGACAAGGAACTTGGAGGAAAATAAAAAAATATACTCTAATATGTACAACATTATAACTTACATATAATTTCCTCCTAGATAAAATGGGAAGCTCTTGGAATCATTATTTTGTAATGGAAAAAGATGAAAAATACCATGCTTGTGAGGAACCAAACCTACTGAACTAGGCGTCTTGATTGCCAATATTTTTGGCATGCTCTCTAATGGATGAAATGGGATAAACATGTCTCCAATGTAGAAAAAATCTCTTTTTGTTTCAATATTTTCTTCTTGGTGGTATTTATATTTGGTAAATCTCTCTAATCTCACTTCATGGAGGGTTATAAGAACAATTGTGAACTTAACACTTGATGACTCTTTTGTATGTGAAGGTGGACTATCTAGGCTTAGGCAAAGAAGATATAGTTCATCCAAAAAGGCAACCTACTCTTGGTCACTTGTTAAAGAGATAATCTCAACTTCACTAAGATTTAATCTATAGTATCTAGATTGGTCTTCTTCATTTTTATATAAGGGCGGATCATCATTACAAGTAAGGTCTAACTCATCATGCTTTTGAGACTCTTAGTTTGGCCAATATTCTTTAAATCTAAAGACATCAGTACTACCTCCAAGTGACACCTCATTTTGATATTCATCAACTACTACAACCTCATTCTAATCTTCTTCATTTTCTTACCTATAACCACTAACATCTCTCTCTTCATGCTCTAATGTATGACAATCTAATTTGTCTTTTTTCTCATCACTACATAATGGATGTTTAGTATTCCATTTAGAGTCTAGTTCATGCTAATCTTGAGAGAGTTATGGTATGAATTCTTTAAAGACCAATTCAAAAATTTCAAAACCATTCCAAATGGTTTAATTTATTGCTTTATTCATAGTATTCACTTAAAATTCCATCGACTCTAAAAACTACTCCATGATCTCCTCAAGGGCATCCTTTCCATATTTAGCTAAGTGATTGACTATTGAAACCATTTTAAAGGTTTCATATTATTCATTTTCATTCTCAAAATAATTGAATGGAAGATCTTGAAATAGGCCAAACACTTCTTCATCCTTTTTGATATATTATTAGACCATCTTTAGAGTCACCTCCCCTTAATCTCTACACCTGCCTTTACTAATTTCCATGAGTGAAATGTATATGGTACAACTAGCTTATTTTCTTCTTATTCTTGAATAGGCCTAGGATGGAGTTGTTTAACTAGTGAGGGTATGATATAACAGGGATCAATGGCATAGGGAGAGATACATGGTGCTATGTCTTCATGTTGTTTAGTTGAATGGTCTTCATTTTCTCTCCATACAACATGTCCTCCTTTGAAAATGGATATAGTGGGAGGGAAAAAAGGTCCACTTGATGGAGTAGGAACATAAGGATTTATAGGATGCTCTTGGGGAAAATTGGTATGAATATTCTCATGAGGGAAAGAGTGTGTATGGGTAAGAGAGGGTAGACTTATTCATTCTAATTTGATATGTTATTTATCCCACTACTTTAACACCTATTAAATGTATAATACCCACTCCTTCATCTCTAGCTTGTCAACATGTGGATAGTCACCTTCTTCAATAGATGCCCACACATTCCAAAACTCATGCAATAATATCTTTATCCCTTCTATTGAATTAATGGGGAATTATTTTCTGGGTCTAACCTCCTTATTTATTTTTATGATTGTTCTCCCTTGGTCCAATATTGCTTCTATAATTATTGACAAAGATAGACCTTGATAAGGTTGGTTAGGGGGTTAATTTGAAGCTATTGGATGATGATCTTGAGGCTCTTTAAAGGGAGAGGACATATAAGACTAATTACACTAAAATTGATGATCTTCACAAGATATCAACACACTCTCCAAGCTTTGGACCATGCTTCTCAAACATACTTTGTTCTCCCTCTCATAAACCACCCATTGTTCACCCTCACAAACTGACCACCTATTCTTTAACAACTAAAAATAACTCATTACCTCTTATATAACATGGATAGGGATGATTTAAAAAATCTCTAAACCCCTACCAATATCCCTTATCAACTTAATATAATTTGATAATTCTTACATTAATCCTCATAAGGATGTAATATGATAAACATACTCTTGACAAGGGAAATTGAAGGATTGAATTGAATGTGAAGGAAGCTAATATTAGTTATATGCAGGGGTGGGAAGGAGGTAAATTTCGTGATTGGGTTGATAGGTTATGTGAGAGACACTTGGGGGAACACATAAATGTTATTATCCTGATATGAGTGATGTTGAGGTAGAGAATAAACATGCTGATCAAAAGAGGTTTAAGTATACATACCAAGGTTATTATTTTTGGAACTTAGGCTACCTAACTAGCTGATTTTCATAGTGGATTTACCATTGATGTTTGAAAATGTGCCTTTGAAGGCTGATTACACTAAATAGTAACACCAAAAACCCTTTAGTGAAGTGAAAAACATAGTAGTCTCATCAAACATGCCAAAAACTATTCTAACACATAATTTCACCCTTATGAGAGGGTCATTTAGGATATATCACTCCTAGACACTAAATGGGGATAACCCTAGGCTATGGGTATCCTATGATGGGGTTAAAAATTTGGGATATGGGCTAGCTCCTTAGTTGTATCAATTAGGCTCTTAGAAAACTAATTTAAACTAATGATTGCCAAAGAAAAGGGTTAGAAAGAGGAGAAAGGGATGAATGAAAAAAAAAATTGTGATACACCAATTTTTGACACTCAAAATTTCATGAAATTGAAACTATGGAAGCTTGAATACAACCCTCACATAATCTCTCAACCTAGTCATTTTGCATCAATATTTCCAAAACTAGGCCCACTAGACAATGGATGAAATATGGAGTATAAAACTCACACTATACCATCATCAATGATCAAATAAACATAATTTTAGTCTTTTAATAATTGTAAAATACCTATAGAGAGGTAAGAAGTAATGACAATCATCAAGGAAGAATGCTTCCCCACAAAGTAATCATGCACAAACTGACCATAGCACTAGTTACAAGCAAAGATATAGGAAAAATAGGTTGTTGTATTGCTTAAATAGGTTATTATTATAAAAATGGGTAGGGATATGCCATACCAAAATGAGGATCATCTTTAGATCTTAATATAACATCTTTATATAATCATAGAATATGTTCATAGCTACCTTGAGCATCTTCAGAGTATCTTGGAAGGCAAAAGTTAATTGAATGGTCTAGGGGAGTAGTTTGATCCATATAGGAAAAATTTTCATATGTAGGCCAATTTTTTCCAACACTTCCCTTTGTATCTTTATATCTTGATGGAATAGAGGTTTATTTATCTTGGATATAATTCTTGGAGTCTTTGTCAATGTCATGGTATCATTCTTGTGGCATCTCTCCTTGAACTATGTGTGTTTTGATGACAAATTGAAATAATGTGTGAAGCTTTTGGCTTATTTTAGTAGAGTAATTTTTCACAAAAATAATAAATGGATGATGGCCTTTAAAATTTTGCAAAGTTTCATTTCACAAAAATAATAAATGTAAAATTACCCCTCTATTTATAAATTTTCCAAAATATCTTCGACTGTCAGATGATGATTAAGATGTGTGGTTGAGGTTTAGTCAATTTTGAAGGGATTTTTACATTAATAATTGGTTTTGAGTTCACATTTATTGAGCATGGTTGCATTTATACTGATATTTTGCATTTATGATGATATTTTACAAAATTTAACCTTTGGCTCAATTTGAATCAACCACTTGTAACATGATATCATAAGCATGAGGATAAACTAGATTTAATGAATTTAGAAAATAGGAAATTCCAAAAATTTATGGAATTTACCATCGATGATTATTAGGTTAATTAACAAAGGCTAATTAATTGATGAGAAGTGATATGATTTTAAGAATTTTGAGAGTTTAATTACTATTCAACCTAATTGGTCCATAATGTCACTTGCACTAGTAATTTAACTTATAATTAATTAGATGAAGATTCTAATTAGATACAGTGTAAGACCATGATGAATAATGAGTCACCATGATTCATGATAAGAATGATCTTTATATTGGTGATTTTTGGTGATCATAATATCTAGGCCAAATTCACATGTTGGTTTAAGAAATTGATTATGATTATCCTTTAGACATGGAAGTGATGAAAATTAAGTGTCTATAGATTGAATAACATAAGTATCAACATTGGAAAATATTTCTTGGGAACCTTTCTTTTGTTCATCTCTAGAAACATATAAAAATTATTTTTCCTTTTCTAGATTCTCATGAGGATACTGAAAAACGTTTTCATCATCATGAGGTATAATCACTGGAATATCTTTTGAAGTTGGACATTTTAGACAATTTATAACATTATGCTTCATCTTGTTGCCAAGTCATTTAATATTTGAAAAAAGATATTGGAGACTAATAATGACATGATATGGTAGTGTAATCATTTTTAATAGGAATATCTTGAGATTGCACATTATTTAACACAACTTCTATTTTAACTTTACATTGAATCTATGTGAAAAACATAATGAATAACATGCTAAAAGGTAATACAAGATGTAAAAGTTAATTTCATAATCTTATGTATCATATGAAATAAAAATTCATTCATATATCTAATTATGAATAATATATTATATGAACTAGTATATGATAATGACTATGAATATAATACAATAAAAATTAAAGGTATAATGGTGAGCTTGGAAAGGGTTTGAATGATTATGTGAGATCTCAAATATACTTGCTTGTTGATTGATTAATGTCAGCCTTATGTTACTGAGTACTAAATACAAATTCAAAACCGATGTTTTATGCTACTAACCCAATCTATGATGGTATGGTGTGAGTAAATTCCATGAGTGATATTATCCTCTCAGGTGGACGACAAATCAAATGGCTAAAAGAAGCTTCCTATGGTATAAATAGGGTATCATATGAATTTTTTATATACTGTGAGATATTTCAAAACTAAATTCTATGTTTGATGTTTTAAAATGGCTATGATTATTAGGTTAAACCCCTCATTCCATGATTTATATAATTATAACACCACATATCCCTTCACGACAGTCACTAAGTCATTGTAAAATTGCCAAAACATGATTTCTAAAAAATGAAAGTGATACAAAATAAAGACACACACACACACACACACACACACACACACACACACACACACACACACACACACACACACACACACACACACACACACACACACACACACACACACACACACATAGTCAGGATATGATTTTTTTAGGGAGGTTTGCATATTTGTAGGCTTATTTAATTTTTATATATAATTTTTAATTCTAAATAATTATATATAACACACTATATTACACAATACACACACACGCACACACACACACACACACACACACACACACACACACACACACACACACACACACACACACACACACACACACACACACACACACACACACACACACACACACACACACACACACAATAGTGTAATATAGTGTGCTATATAATTATTTAGAATTAAAAACTATATAGAAAAATTAAATAGGCCTACAAATATGCAAACCTCCCTAAAAAAATCATATCCTGACTATGCAAGTTGATTGTGATTAAAAATTTCCTGAAATGACTTTTGTACTATGTCATGACCAAATGTAAGAATTAAATATGATATTGAATTCCATAAAATGGATAAACAAGAGTATGTGGCCTTGTATTTTGACTAAAACCATGTATTCGTTATCTTTTTAACTAATTTCTTGATTCGGGTTGATGTAAATTTCTATGAAGGTTGAAATAGGGATGTTTTCATGATGTTTTTAGTGTTTTCAAGATAATAGAGGCTCTCAGTGTAATTATTAATAGGCTAAGTAAGGTAAGGATGTCAAGATTAAACATTGTCAAATAGTTAATGATTTATTTTTATGTGTCTACACTAATATATGGTACAATTAGTATTGTAAGGTGATATTTTTTTATCCCTCCAATTTAACATACTATAATACACCAATTAATTAATTATTTAATGAAAATACCCTAATTATATTATTTATCTGTTATATTTATGTTAAGGATTGGTGTTTACATTGGTATTTACCATAGGGTAAATTACTATTTAATGGATAGTATGTACCATATGGTATGTTAGTAAATGGTTATTACTAAATAAATTGTTAGTTATATATAGTTTGGAGGTTATTCAATGGGAT